>JASDQU010014801.1:32321-48366 GCA_032191745.1 Picea mariana | reverse complement strand
TGATACCACCTGAACTAACTATTTTGAGGTTTCTACTATAAGGATCTTGAGCATTCTTCCTCATTTTAGCTCTACTCCTCAAGTAATTCCTACACATTTCACAGATCTCAGTACATGGTTTATGGGATATGTCACCTAATGCCATCAAGTTAAGTGTCTCTAGGTATTCTTCCAACATACCTTTAAGGAAAAGAGTCTCGACTATATCATCTAGAAGGTCATGGTATTTCGATTTCTGTGAGATATAAGCAAATTGTTCCATGTAATCCTCGAGTCTCTCGTCCTCTAACTATTGGATCTTAAAAATATCATTATGAGAATCCTTCGACTTGCAGTAGTCTTCATATTTTTTAAGAAATATAGCTTTCATGTCTTCCCAAGACCTAATATTGGACTCTCCCAACCCCATGAACCATCTTAGTGCGAGATCCTTGAGGCTGGTAGGAAAATATTTTAGTGTCTGGGCATCTTGCAAGTAATCGTAGCTCCTACACAAGATGTCAAACTCAAATAGGAAGGTATCTGGGTTTTCACTACTTTTACCATAAATAGTGGGTAGTGCCAAGAGTGGAATGTTCTTCATGTTGACACTCTATGTGGTATCCAAAATTGGAAACCCGAACGTGGTTTCGATTTGGTTTCCAAATTCTTCTCCATCACCGTGTCTTACATGGTTGTGATCTTCCTGATCATCCATACTGGTTTGGTTTCCAAAGAGAGAGTACCTAAATGGTTTTATCCTTGAAGATAAAAAAGTATCCCAAGGTTCATTCCCAGGAAAGGTATCCCTTCGATGGGAATGTTTATCTATTGTTTGGATGTCCGAGACTTTACTCGAGTCAGTTGAAACTATTGGTGCCAAAGTTTATATTTTCACTTGGGAAACATTTATATTGGTTGAACTTCCAAAAAGAGTATTCACCTATTTAGGGTCAATGATATCTACAAAATTAGGGTCCCTAGATGGTGGTGAAAACTCAAAGGTTGTGTTTGTTGGTTCTAATGAAGGCCCGAGTGGTCTTGCCTTTTGTCCCACTACTATTGATGTTTCAATTTTATTCTCTATAGTGCTCCTGGTTTTGGTCTCTTCAGAGACTACTTTAGCTCTTTGGGTTGAGCTAACCCCTATTTTCCAGTACCGATCTACGAATTTTATGGCTGGAGTGTTCTTCCTCCAAAAAGGTTAGAAGGAACCTTGATCAGAAGGTTTGGTTTGGTTTTAATGTATCTGCCCTTTGGGTCCCTAGGTTTGTTCATGAAATAAAATAAAAAGAAAAACTACCATTGGGTTTGGGGGAACTTGCTATAACAAATGCGCAGGTTCTTACCTCTCATCTTAAATTTCCCATGCCACCAAACTAATGCTAAGGTTTAGAAATGATCTACTCCTTAACTATTTCTTACCTTAAGACAACTCCCTGGCAACGGCGCCAAAAATGATGGATATTTTATATGCACTAATTCCCTCAATTAAATTGTCAACCCGGGGCAATTAAATTTAGATTTGTGGCACTATAGATCCAAGGCAGAAAATAAAATGGAAGTACTATCTAAATAAGGAGATGGTCTACCTAGGGATCATCACTCTATCAATCTACTTTCTAAAGAGATGATTCTTTTCAATTTTCATTAATTAAAAAAATATATTAATGAGATTTAAGTAATTCTAGGATTATGAACCATTTACCCTAAGCAACTTCAAACAATGAATTGATGGACTATTTCTAAATAAGCAAATAGCAATATATTTTAAAGCTAGTTAATCTATTCAATCTTTTTTAATTAAGCAACAGCAAGTAAGCTATTTCTGAGTTATTTGATCTATCTATCTCTGAGCAAGTAATCAAGTAAACAACTAACCTATCAAGACTATTTTGACAAGTGAACTCTATTCTTAAAAAGAACTCATAACTATTTCTATTTCGTGAAGAATAAATTTTAATCTACTTAATCAAAAGTAAAAATGTTATGACTGTATTCAAAATTCTAATTGATCAAAACCATTTCTAGCTTGTAGTAAAAGGAAAGAAAGTATTCAAAGGTGATGATTGTGTCTTCGGTGTCAAATAACATCATGATGGCATCTGACTATTAGTGACGGATCAAGAAGAATTAATTCAATGTTGACTTCTACAGAGAAATGGAAAATGTGAATAAGGAAATCTAAAGAAAGATTTGCCATCGTAGAAGAAACACTAAGTATTTCAGGAATCCATGTGATCTCTAAACTTTATACATCAATCGTCAATGATTAAAAGGACCCTTATTCAAATTCACTACTTCAAGCAAATCTATAAACTCATGAACTCATGATTGAAAATCCTAATTCAAATTCACTCTATGCAAACTTCTAATTCTTGATCAATGTCAACTAGAAATTACAATGCAAATCCATAACCGAGATTTCATGATCTAAACTGAACTAATTCTATCATTAAAAATCATATTTCAAAATTAACTAAAATTCTTTTAGAAATCATAATCCAAAATCTATTTTTGTCCTATCATACTAAAGAAAAATTAATAAACAAAATAGATCTACAAAGAATAATTAAAATGGCAATTAAATCTATCTCAACGAAAGCAATCAAAAGTTGAAACAACTAATCTATCGAAGCTTGCAAATCATATTAAACTAATACTTTGTTTACACTAATGCTCTATCTAAGTTAATGCTCTGTCTAAACTAATACTCTGTCTAAACTAATGCTCTGTCTCAATTACCAAAACCAAATTAATTAACCAAGACTTCAATACAACTATCTAAATTAGTATCCTACAGGATGATTCATAGCTAAGAAGGAAAAGATGCAATACTATAATTAACGAGCTCCTACAAGAAATCTGCAATTAAGGAAAAACAAATTATAATTGACATATACACAGCAATTAAAATGTAGAAATACATGCAGTAAATAAACAATTACGAATTATAAATAAGCAACAAGATGAACACACAATATCTACTGATATACATAGTCACCTGGACCATTGGTGGGCCCCCCAACAGGTTGTGGCTACACTCCAACAAGAAAACACAAGTTCTTAACTCAACGTAATACTGTCATTAATCAAAAAAATAGAGTCTGGAACAAAGTTGCAGATAATGTATGTATTAAACAATAAAATTCTTCTCAAAAACTATGTCTTTAGTCGTGCCACAAGTAGTGGTATTTATAGATTATTTACATCTTGAGAGGTCGACCACTGGAAGGGTCGACCTCCTCTAAAAACAACAAACTCATTAAATGAGTTCTAATAGCAGCATCTTCTAGAAATTTCGTAAGCCACTCAATGATCACTACAACCACCAATCTAAGGTATGTCGAGCTCCGTAGTTGGAGGCCACAAGGGGGCACAAAACCCAGATCCCTTATTCATCCACCACATGCCACTAATGTACTAATCACCAGCTCCAAGTGTCAAATCGCGTGCCAGATTTAGTTTCAGATCATGTGTTGGATAAAGTGTTGAACGAAGTGTCAGATGAGGTTTCAGATGGAGGATCAGACTGCAATTTTTCCCTGTTGCAAACAAACCATGCATTATATCTTTATAAACATCGAACTGAACCTAATTGATCACAAAACCATTACGAAAACACCAATTATACATACCTGATGCGAATTCATGGTGAATTGATATATAAACCTTTGAGAATCCTTCAAAATGGAGAATATGAAGCATAGAATATCTAATATTGATGCAAAAATGATTTGATCATCGCGATAAAATAGTCAAAATATGAACCCAACATTGCCCCCATGCCTAAGGATTTGTAGGTCCCTCTGCAAACAAAAATGAATCACCCGACATAACTAGACTCGTGAAGGAGGGGGTGGATTGGCTTTAGAATATTCTCCCTCTTATCCTAGAGAGTTTCTCTTGGGACTTTTACGATGTTTCAATTGCGTCTGGAGACTACGATTGGTGGTGGTCATTTGATCAACCAATCATTGGAGAGAATTCACTTTTTCTTGCAATATTGCATTGTCATGATGTAGATGCCTATCCATCGTTTTTCGCTCTTCCAACTGTTGAAGCAACTAAGCATTTTATTGTTGTAATTTYTCAATAAATGGGGTATGATAAKATGGTTCAAAAGAAGAGGGCTTGGATCCCTTKATGGATGTAGAAGGTATATCAACTTTTGAAGTTGATGTAGGCATATGGGAGGTAGGAGTAACAGAGTTCTTGTGAGAGGGAATAGGTTCAGATTTTACTTCTTTATCAGGCTCAAACTCTTCTACAGAAACTTCTCTAAGTMTTTAATGGGGGATTTCATGATCAGAAGACACTTGGATAGGATTTTAAGTGCTTGGAGGTTTTTCACTAGGTTTTCCACTTGCACTTCAGGTACCTCTTCGAAAACATTCCCCTTTAAACCGATTGGCTCCTCTTCTATTCGTAGGGACTGAAGGAAAATCTTGTTGAAATTCATATTGTAACTTCTTAGGTTGAGGATCAACAGGTGTTGAGGGCAATGGAGAATTATCAGCAGGATTTTTGGTTTTCTCGCTTGATGAGGTTGCAGGGGAATCAACATTTTTCTTGGCCTTTTGTTCAGACAGGGAGATAGTTTGAGTTGGATGGTTTTGAGTCTTTGGAGAATGAGGCTTAGATGGAGTAACAGTCCTTAAATAAATTTATCTCTTGTTGGTCGTGAATGTGATTTACACACTTGGGAATACATTTTCTCAAGACTTTTCAAGAAGTAGAAAGGAAAATTTTGGGGCTTATTAAATTGGAAATGACCTAACAAATGAAAATGGAAAGATTTGAAGATAGATTACCTACCTTCACAAGTGACAAGCCTGGTAATGAGGATCAGGGGTGTTGTTCCAGAGTCTATACTTAAGGCTTAGAATTACAGTGTCTAGGTATCCGAAAGTGAGTAAGGGGTAGAGAAGGAAGAAATGTCAACCTTCGGCAAGGGAAGCTAGGGTTGATTTCTAGGTTGTTGTCTAGCTTCCAATTGTTCTTGGATGTTTATGTCCCTTTCAATTGCTGACCACGAATGTTCGAGTTCCACTCGGGTAGTGGTTGTTTTAAGAATAGTATCAAAAAGATTCAAGGCAATATGTGTTTGATCTAATAGTCCAGGTTCAATATTAGGCTGTCTTGTCACAAGCACAGTCATAGAGGAACAGGATGATAAGAAAATCTCAACGAAATTTTTAGATGTTGTCTCGATTTCGGTCATATAAAGGAGATTTTATAGCTCCGATAGTGAAAACAGGGTGCAAACCAAAGGCCCTTTCCCGTAATTGAGTTATATTTTAATAAATGTGTATGAGGTGTAAGAAAAAATTAAGTTGTCTATCATGTAAGGCTCCTATCAAGGGAGAATCTCACTTGTAAATAGAAGAAGAAACAGATAAAGAAATAACCTGATGAAGCATAAAAATATATATGGAAATCTAAAGTGTTCGTTGGTCTTATACCTGCTGATAGCCGATACATAGGAAAAACAGTAAACAATATAGAAAACTAAAATGTATTCACTATAGTAGAGGTTGTACTAAATTATAGTGAAACATTCATCAGATACATATATGAAATGAAATTAGATATGGAATACAAGGAAACAAACTCATAACATAGTCGTAATGGAATCGAGAATCTTCGGATTTTCTTTATATTAACTCTCGAGAGAGAGAAAATCTCTATTACAATCGACCCAAAAAGGTCCAGTCTTTTGTTCCTTCCTTCTATTGTATATTTATACAGATTTACATATGATGGAATCTCAATCGTTCCAGGATTTTTAGTTACAACAAGAAGGAGATCAATTGTTTCATTTCTTTATCTTTGTCTTTATTTAGTACCAGAAGCCTGCCCCTTCACATGCTCGGTACAAGTGACACATTTCTCCACCAATCGAGATATCAACCTAGAAGGTTCCGCTTGACAATTGGCCTCAAAAATATAACAATCTCTGACTAATTGTGGTAACCTTTCTTCCATCTTTTGGTCTAGGGTGTCGATGGTGCACAATCGCACACTTGGTTTAATAATCCATTTATCTATTTGAACTATGTCTGCTAGAGTTACTTGTGATATTTCGGCCGAATCTCTTTCTTCTTTCTCATTTATATCAAGCGAGAATTTCTCTATATTCATTTGGTTCAGTGTCTCAACATTGCTCTCACTATCAATGCCTAACAGATCTCCATCTATAGAACCGAAGGCCTCTTCCCAAGATTTCCTTATCCTCTTGGCTTGCAATTTGCCTTTTGATATGCTGCGTTCCCATTGTTTCAACAAAATATTACCTCGGGTCTGTTCCAAAATGGAAAACTCGGAACTATTTGTCGATTCCCTGTTTGTTGTAGCTATTACAGCCTCTTGAAATGCGACCTGAGCTGCTCCAGCTTCTCTCTCTCTGACAGATAAGTTTTCCAATACTTGATCAACAAGCAGGTAATTGTCTTGAATCGTCTTTACCTTGGCAAGTAAACTTCGCTGGGTTGCAGAAACTCTGCTCCGAATCTCCATAGCCTGGGACTGGAATATCATGATATTTATAACTTGGCTTTCGGTGAACTCTAATCTAACCTGTAGCTACTCAATCAAGTCTCTTTGCTGGCATACATGTATTTGACTGTTCTGAGCTACCAGCTCTACTTGTTCGAGCTTAGCTTTGAGCAGCTCAATTTCCTTTTTGTCAGCCATTCTTTCTTGTTCTATTCCTGTGTTCACCTGGTCCTTGGCAACTTCCTCTATTGTGGCTAGTTTAGCTTCTAAGGTTTTGATGAGGCGATTTTTTCGCTTCAGCTGATTTTTCAAAACCCCGACTAAAAATTGGTTTTTCGTAGCATACGCCCCTAATTTCTCGGCTATTTCTTTCACAAACTCATCTTTCTTCGTATCTTTCCCGTTGGTCAACACCTTAAATTTTTTGGCCGTTGATCCTGCTTCTTGATAGAATTCTCTTTTTACCACAGCTTTTCTCTTTTTATCAAAAAAGAACTCATGTGGAGGGAGCTCTTCCATCCTTATAGGTCTCAATTCTTCATTGAAAACCCACCCTGTGTCTATGTTCCCTTTAGTTGACTATAAGGGAGTAATGGAGGCGATGGGACTTCCGATTTGCTTAGCTGATTGACCTAGAGTGGCAACTGGAATCTACTTTTTCGGCAGATCAGGAGTTTTCATTTCTGGTTTCGGGCTCCCAGTTTTCTATTCCCTGTCCTGGTGTTCTTTTTATTTGGGTGTTGAATCTTTGGATCCTTCGCCTTCTTTTTGCTACACCTCTGTTGTTATTGGATTCTCACCCCGCAATACTGGGGGAAGACAACTTCGTCGATGTTATTGGAATTTTAAAACATCGGCCCTCTCTTTGGGCACCAGGGCTTGTATCTGAGCCAAAACCTCATCATAAGATCTCATGCCTCAGAAAATGTCATCCGAGGGTGAATTTTCATGCTCAAACCTTTTCAACCCGCAACTGGCTAAGTGATTACTTACGACCCTATGTGGATCGTGCTTCTTGAATTCGACATGAACCAATTTCAATTCTTCCAGGGCTGTTGCCTCAGCTTTAGCATGCCCGAAATCTAACAAAGAATAGGAATTTAAATGAATAGGAAAAGGTGGCCATACCTTCTTAGAATATCCCTTAAGTTATTTGCTTATGCCACCGATTATAGTTTGCTTGGCAATCTCACGACAAGCCAGCCTATCGGGTATGAATAATGGTAAGGCATTCAGAGGAACAGAAGCGTTGAAAACCCTGAGATATGAAAATTCTACTTCCACGTACTAGTCGACTATACTGCTCAGATTTACCGCGATACTGTCTGAGATCCTGGGCGGTGGATGGCTGAGTATAGTGAAATGCAGTGGTACCATTACCTAGTTAAAGATTCCATACACAAATTATGAAGCTTTGTTTTCCCACAGCTTTGAATGGTAGACGTGGATGGTCTCAGCTTCCGATGGAGTCCAGCTCCAACTCATTAAGGGAAAAGGCGTCAAAAAACACATGACATCCATGATATACGTGGACATAAAGAATGAAGTGATCTTTCCACTTTCCTTCTGCGCTCGATACTCTGTAACTCGACTGGTCAAACTATCAGATAGTAGTTTAGCCCAGTCGAAGGAACAGCCTTCGGTGACTAAATGGATTAGAGGCACCCACTAAAGGAAAAAATGTGTGGTGTCCTCTCTCCCATATAATCTGCAGGTCATCATAGCTACATATTTAAACTGTGGTTCTAGAGAAGATATTGAATATACACCATTGTTTTCCGCCATGAACTTCATAGGGTGTGAAACCCAATCTTTGATTAAACTGGACATACTCTTGTCGTATTGCGCACATTCCTTCTGCTTAAAATTCTCCAGGAATTCGGCATTGTATGTAAGGTCTGACACAGTAGACAATTTGTACATAACCTGCAATTGTTCGGGTCTGAAATTCCCAATAGTAACTCTCTGCTCGTTGACGATGGTTCTGGTTGGTATATCTACATGGTCTAATGCCCACCAAACCATATCATAGTAAGGGAGCAGACGTGGCCTAGTCGCTACTTTATGCATTTCAGCCTGGACGACAATCTTATATTTGGTGCTCAGGTCATCTTTTTCATTGTCACTGAAATCATCCGAACCATCTACCAATTCGAACTGTAGAACCTCATAAATATATGATCAGGTCCTGACAGAGTCGACACTTCGAGGTGAAGTATCAGAAACGTTGTATGCACCTTGTCCTGAAACCTCAACAGTGGTTTTAGACGCTTTTCATGGGGCCATGGCGGGGGATTCTACTTTATCTCTCCTACGATAAAAATATGTATACATACAGAAATTAGTTCGCTCAAGAAAAGTTTACTCTGTGTAGAATAGAAATGAAATTTGTGACAACAAATAAAAGATCCATTTCTTCGACCATTTAAAACTAGGTCGTCCTTAGGAACAAAATGGTCAAATCGTTCTTAAATATAAATTTTGCAATAAAAAACAAATCCTTACTTGTCAATTCGCCTCATTTCCAATTAATGTCATAGATTTTGACAGTTCGTAATGCAAGTTGGCACAAGGAAAGTTTAAAATTGCCTCGTAGACTATGCATATTAATTTTCGTATTAATACACTGGAAATGTTGGCTTAGCTTAATTAATCAGGCCTTTTTAAATGTTAATTAATCTTTCGGCATTCACCTCATCGGGATTTTTCCCTTTAACCCTTTAAACCTCTAAAACCCGAGATTGCAATAATCAGCTTTGGTTAATAAAAATGTAACCCAGATTAAGTGTTTAATTAATTACGTTTTTGTTTATATTGCGACTTCGTGACTCGAGGCTTCGAAAGTATAGATTTTGAGGGAAAACATGCCAAGTTGTGAATTCCCGACAGCGCTTAACCGCGGCTAAAATTTTTACCTTTAATCATTAACCTGGGTTACTAAAACAAAAATCTCGCAGTTTTGGCTATCGGGGTTATGACGGTAAGACTTTTGGAGCTAGCAAACGCTGAGACAAGAAATATCGATGATGCTTAACTGTGGTTTAGAGTATCTTTACTCTCGGTACTGATCTAGGTAAACTTTTTAAAACTATTTCGCCGTTTCACCCCTCGGGACTTGTAAACTATGTGATCTATAACTTCTGACATGCGACATCCCAAGGTTAAAAAGTAGGGACTCATTTAGACGATTGAAAAAATAAATCTTGCCTTAAGAGTATGATAACAGTTACTGCTTGCGTGATAAGACATTTGAGATTTTGGGGAAAATAAAGTTAAATACCAAAACCAGCTTTCGAAATCAAGCATTAAGATATAAAATTTAAAAAAGGCTAAAAACAAAGGCGGCTCCAACATAGGCTCCAACTAGGGATCCCGTTTTCCTAGAAGACAGGAAGAACAGTAGACCACATGCCTATATTGGGTAAATGGATTCAATGGTTTTAATCCAGCGAAGATGTTCCTTAGAATGGGATACCAAAGGGGAAAGGGACTTATGTTTTTACTTTCGGAAAGTTTTTCAAAACTCAGATACTTTTTAAACTTAGCTGTAGTCCCTTTCACGACTTTCTCCTTCTCGTTACTGAATTCAGGTCTGCATTAAGATATTCAAAACAGTTCTAGGAGACCCAACAGATCTTGTGGCTATCGGCTTTCATCAAAAGAAACAAATTATATGTTTTTAATCAAGAAGCCTTGTCTGAACTTGGGATGTAGATCGGGTTTTGAAAAAATTGGTTACCAGAGTAGAGTGATATTCATGTATAATAGCCTTACAAATATCTCAGATATTGCTTCACTGCCAGTGAGCCTGTTCAGTACCCCTGTGAAGTTATATGGCCCTTTTTACTGAATTTCCTTTCACCACTTCAGAATATATTTATGCATTTAAATGTTGAGACGAGGGAAATCATTTCTGAATTTCCTTTCATCGTCTATTGGATTAGATGTGGGCAATCATTTCTGAATTTCCTTTCACCACCTGTCTTATAATTTTCTTTTTTAGAGCGTGAAGTGGGGGCAATCAGTTTGTATGAGGGTTGATATCTGTGTAATATTTTGCATTATAGGTCTGCCAACTTACTTTGATTACTCGGTACCAACCTTCCCTTAACTTTCACAACACCTTCATTCGTAGGGAGAAAAGGAAAAATTAATTTTTTGGAGTTTTCAATTTGAGCAAGCCTCAATCCTCTGAAACTGTTGAAAAACCTAGAAAATTCAGGATCACTTAGGCGTCACTTAGTTTAGTAAGGGAGCGAGGAGTTGTGAAGACCAACTTACTTTTCACAATCTGCTTTGAAGCTTTTGAGGTTGAAAAGTAATCCCTTCTCCCTACATATGCGAAACCGAAAAGATGTTGGCTTTTCAAAAGGTAAACCCAAAAACAGAAAAGGGTGACAAATAGAGATCTATGAACTAAAAAACAGGGGTCAAAAATCAAAACTGACTCTTGAAAATCTTTTTCGGGGGTGCTTTACTTTGGGTGACTTATTCATTTCGTCTTATTCTTTCGTAAACGCTTAATCATGGAAATGTTCCTTTATTTATTATTTCAGATGATATTGTCGTATTCTTATGGGGTTATCTTGGTTTCCTTTGAGGGCCCTTCAAAACAAGACTTTAGGACTTCTCACCTTTATCTTACCATTTCATTTTCTTTCCAAACTATCAAAAATCTTTTTTATCACCTGTTTAAGCCAAATTATTTTCCGATACACGACTTTCTGTTTACTTCTCTTGCTCGTTTTAGTTTGCAACTAGAATCCTGTAAAAAGGAAAATATGAAGGTTATCAAGGCTTTTTGAAAAGGTGTCGAAAATTTTACGAACAGAAAAGAAAATCAAAATAGCAATGCGTAATGAAATATATATACATATGTTAAAAAAAATCTATATATGAATATACACATCTTTTTCTTCTTCTTTTCTTTTTTTTTTTTTTTTGGCGACTTCTTATGTCATATAATGCTTCAGGTAATGCTCGTTGATAAGGGTATTGAGAATTTCACCATCAAGATTTTCTATTAGGAAATAATTTTTTCCTTCGAGAGCGGGGACTCTGAATGGCCCATACCAGAGGTGACCGAATTTACCATGTTTCGTTGTTTCTTCCCTCCTTGCATCCCACCTTAATACTAAATCACCTGGGAGGAAACCTCTGTCCTTTGCCCTACGATCGAATAATGCCTTCATGTCKTCTTGATACTTCTGCAACCTTTCATCTACTTCGACCCTGTGTTGTTGAACCTCGATTAGCTAKTTTATCCTCCTGGTGACATGATTAGGTTCTTCTTTCTGATCTTGCCACAATTTCATCACGGGGAGCRCTAAATTTATAGGTAACACCGCATCCATCCCATATACCATCTGAAAAGGGGAAAWGTCGATAGACTTTTTAGTGCCTATGCGATTCKCCCRCAAGGCGTACTTTAAATGCACATGCCAAGACTTTTTKTTTTCATCCAACACTTTCTTTATTATATTGATCAGACTCTTGTTAGACGACTCGGCCAGTCCATTTCYTTRGGGGTAGTATGTTGTAGAATGGCCAAGAACGATATTATACTTTTGGCAGAAGCTGATCATATCCATAGATTTGAAAKCTTGGGCATTATCTRTGACTATCTTTCGRGGGTAGCCAAATCTTGACAAGATATTGTCTTCTAASAAATCTATTACCATCGAGTCAGTTKCCCTTTTGGTTGGAATARCTTCCACCCATTTAGTAAAGTAGTCTATGGCAGTTAAGATCCACTTGTGTTGGGCGCTAGAATGTGGATTAATATCTCCTATAAAATMTAGCCCCCATTGTTGAAAAGGGGYTTCAKTTTTGACCGGAACTAAAGGTAGCATCGGGAGTTTTTGTTTKCCTGCAAATAGCTGACAAGGGTTACAGGCTCAGACTTTGGCGTTAACGTCTGAGAAAAGTTTTGGCCAGTAATACCCAGCCGTTAGAATTTTGTAAGTTGTGGCCCTCCAAGCGTGATGTCCTCCACACACTCCTTCGTGGAATTCACTTATAACCCTTTCTGTTTCCGATTCGACTAAGCAGATTAACAAGAAACTGAGTGGGTCTTTCCAATATAGTTGATTTTCAGCAATACAATACTCAACCACATGAAGCTTTAAAGTCCTAGCTTTTGATGGCGATAGTTCACTCGAGAATTTTAGAGTCAGCAGGTAGGATACTATGTTTCTGTACCATTCTGATGATACAAACTTCTCCTCGATCTTAATTGCATTTGTTCATTCATCAAGCTCGTTTATGTTTATGTCTTCCTCACATTCCTGCAGGTAGTTTATATCCAGAGCTCTGAGATTTGATTCAGCCAAAAGTTTGGCCAGGCCTTGTCCGTTTATCAGTTTAGTAGGTTTGATTTCCAAGTCAAATTCTTGAATCTTGGCAAGCCATCGTCCTCTTTTCCCATCGTTGTCTGGTTGTACCAAAATATCTTTCACGAAACTTGTAGGTGCGTACACGATTATCTTGGAGTGTAATACATATGTTCTAAATGCCTTCAGTTCTTTTACCATGACGTACGCTTGTTTTTCTATTATATCATATTTAAGTTATGTGTCTCTGAGGCTCTTGCTGAAAAAGGTGATTGATTGTTCGAAACCCTCTTCATTTTTTTGGAGGAGCACCGCAACAATCGTGTGTTCGGAGGCAAACAAGAAAATAAGAAATTATTTTAGATAATCGGGGCTTGCCAATACAGGTGCCTCAGCTATGAATTTCTGAATGTGTGCGAACGATGTTTTAGCCTCTGTTGTCCACTTTACTTCGTTGTTCTTTTTCAACATATATGTGATCAATTTTACAATTTCAGCGAAATTTGGGATAAATCTTCGTAAAAAAAAATATTTTTCCTAAGAAAGATTGAATTTCTTTTACATTTCTAGGAATGTTTATAGTGTCTATCACTTCAACCCTCTTAGGATCAATCTTAATTCCATCCTTAGATACAAGTTTACCTTCTTGCATGGCGAAGTGTGATTTCCTTGGGTTTAAGGACAGACCAAACCTGCGGCATTTTTTGAATGTTTGTTTAAGATGTACCAAATGATCTTCGTCGGATTTGGAGAAAACCGTTAAATCATCGAGATATATGACTACAAACTTATCCCTCTCTCTGATGAAAGCGATGTCCATAGCACGTTGGAATTTGGCTACTGTATTCATCAAACCGAAAGTCATTTTATCATACATGAACGTACCCCAAGGGGTAGTAAAAGTTGTTTTTTCTTTATCTTGTTCATTCATGGCAATTTGATTATATCCAGAGAAACCGTCAATCATAGACATTCTATTCGCCCCAACTACCTTTTCTAGCACGTGATCCATTTTAGGTAGCGGATAGTTGTCTTTAAGAGAGGACTTATTTAGATTTCAGAAATCCACGCACAGTCTAATTTCCCCACTCTTTTTTTTGATCGAGACCAGATTTTCCACCCAGTCGAAATATCTCAGAGGTACTATAATTTTCGCCTCTAAAAGCTTCTTCACTTCTCTCTCGACCCTAGGCAATAAAATGGGGTTGATCTGCCTAAGATTTTGTCTAAAGGGTTTGACCCTAGGCTTTAAAGGTATCTTGTGATCGATCACGGTAGTGTCGTAGGTTCTTAACTCATCGTAAGACCAGGCGAAAACATCTTTAAATTGTCTGAGTAGGTCCTTATACTTGCCTTTTATTTCATGGGGGAGGAGTTTAGATATTTTAACCATCCTGGACTCTTGTTTGTTTCCTATGTCACAGTCCTCAACCTCTTTTGGTTGGGGTTGTAAGGTGGATTTTACAGGTATGTCGTTTTGATCAAACAGTCTTTCCAAAGGGATCATTCCTTTCGGAATCTGGTTATTTTTTAGGACCAACAATTTGCGATTTTTTCTTGGAAAGATTGAGGGTCCTCCCCTTCTTGCATGATCCATATATGGTCATTCTGATTTTCTTGATCCACGTGAGTTTCGGAAAATTCACCTACTACTTCAAGAAACTTCTTAATTTGTTCATCATCCTCAAAAACCTACCAGTGCTGGATATTATCCAGTATAGATGGTCTGTGTCTTATCTCTATGTGATACTTCAATTTAAAAGTTGTAGGAGGAGTGAAAGTTGAAGCTGCTTTAGCTAATGCATCAGCCTGTAAGTTTTTTGTGCGTGGGATGGAGTGGACATTTACAGACGAGAAAATGTTTTCCATCAGATCCCAGGCATAATTTATGTATGATCTTGATCTGGGATGCTTGGCTTGGTATTTCTGATTTATTTGTTTGACTATCAACTCTGCATCTTTGTATACCTCTAGGTTTTTTATTTTTAGCCTCCTCGCAGCCTCTAATCCTAAGACCGAGGCTTTGTATTCACATACATTGTTAGTATAATCTATATCCCATTGTAGTATGTAAGAAAAAGGGACAACGAACCTTTCTTCAGGTGGGACAAAAAKCACTCTTGCACCAGCCCCTTCRTGAGACAAGGCACCATCAAAAAACATTTTCCAGATACCGGTGCTACACATATCCTTGGTCATGTAACCTGACTCTTCATGCTCTATATCATTTTCCTCTGTGMAACCATCTAAACTGTYKTCAAAAGATAATATACAATTTCCTAAATCTTGATCTGCAATGTAAATAGGGAAATTGTTCGGATTTTGAGGGCTGCTTATTGTATATGCTAACCTCATCTCCCTGTACAACCAAGTAAATTGCCCACCAAACATAGGAATCGTGGCGTACATCATATCGAGTTGAAGAGAACCCCCCAGCTTGTCTCCCCATGACCTAGACAACAGTAAGCCGTACTTGGGGGGAATATCAGCAATGACCACATCCATCAAGATGCTCTTAACTGTGACCTGTGCTAGGGTGACTACTAAATCCTTTATCATTCCCATACACTTAACTTTTCTCGAATCAAATGAGTAAAGATCTTCATAAGGTCTGGTGATCTAGAGACCCAATCTATCCATAATAATTTTAGGCATCACGGTATGTGAGGCTCCGGAGTCTAGCATGCAATTATGTAGCAATTGATCATACACATTTAAGGTGATATAAAAGGGAGCAACAGTGTCTTTGGCTCCTTCAAAATGTCGACCAAAAGTGATGTTGGGCTTATCATCTTCTAGGTTCAAAATGTCAGATAGGATTTCTAGCTCTGAAACACTTATCACTTTGGTAATCTGCTTTCAATAAACTGGGTTTTTCACTAACTCTACCAGAGGAATTGGTATCTTAATTTTATTTATCTCGTTTTCGAAACTAAAAACTCTGCTCACCTTGTCTGTTTCTCTAGTTGGGACTTCTGAATCCTTCTTTTCCAACTTATTTGTTTGGACTGCCTTATTACTCATGATCTTGGTTAAAGGTGTATTTGTATTAGCTACTTCGATTTCCTGTGTTTTAGTCTCAACCTTTTCCACTTCGGGTTCTTGTGCGTTTACTACTTTCTCTTTGCTGTTAGGTAACATGGTTTCTTCTGTTGGGTATGTGTTATATTCTTTGCACGAGTAGTAGTGTCTGAGCGCCTGCACCAGGCGCGCAGGGGGGTTAGAGGGGGGGCCGC
>JASDQU010014801.1:0-11364 GCA_032191745.1 Picea mariana | reverse complement strand
AAGTTGGTTGAAACTATTGGTGCCAAAGTTTATGTTTTTACTTAGGAAACAATTATATTGGTTGAACTTCCAAACAGAGTATTCACTTGTTCAGGAGAAATGATATGTACAAAGTTAGGATTCCTTGATGGTGGTGAAAACTCAAAGGTTGTGTTTGTTGGTTCTAATGAAGGCCCGAGTGGCCTTACCTTTTGTCCCACTACTATTGATGTTTCAATTTTCTTCTCTATAGTGCTCTCGTTTTTTGTCTCTTCAGATATTGATTTATCTCTTTTGGCTGCACTAACCCCTATTTTCTGGTACTGATCTGCGGAGTATATGGGTGGAGTGTTCCTTCCTCCAAAAAGGTTAGAAGGAACCTTGATCGGAAGGTTTGGTTTGGTTTTAATGTATCTTCCCTTTGGGTCCCTAGGTTTGTTTATGAAATCAAATAAAAAGAAAAACTACCATTAGGTTTGGGGGAACCTGCTATAATAGATGTGCGGGTTCTTACCTCTCGTCTTAAAGTTCCCCTACCACCAAACTAATTCTAAGGTTCAGAAATGATCTACTCCTTAACTTTTCTTAACTTAAGACAACTCCCCGGCAACGGTGCCAAAAATGATGGGTATTCTATATGCAGTAATTCCCTCAATTAAATTGTCAACCTAGGGTAAGTAAACTTAGAGTTGTGGCACTATATGAGCCAAGGCAGAAAATCTAATGGAAGTATTATCCAAAAAGGTTAGAAGGAACCTTGATCGGAAGGTTTGGTTAGGTTTTAATGTATCTTTCCTTTGGGTCCCTAGGTTTGTTT
Organism: Picea mariana; assembly: GCA_032191745.1. NCBI lineage: Eukaryota > Viridiplantae > Streptophyta > Pinopsida > Pinales > Pinaceae > Picea > Picea mariana. The sequence continues at coordinate 10,568 of JASDQU010014801.1, read as the reverse complement.
ATGAAATCAAATAAAAAGAAAAACTACCATTAGGTTTGGGGGAACCTGCTATAACAGATGTGCAGGTTCTTACCTCTCGTCTTAAAGTTCCCCTGCCACCAAACTAATTCTAAGGTTCAGAAATGATCTACTCCTTAACTTTTCTTAACTTAAGACAACTCCCCGGTAACGGTGCCAAAAATGATGGGTATTCTATATGCACTAATTCCCTCAATTAAATTGTCAACCCAGGGTAAGTAAACTTAGAGTTGTGGCACTATATGAGCCAAGGCAGAAAATCTAATGGAAGTATTATCTAACTAAAGATATGGTTTACCTAGGGATCATCACTCTATCAATCTACTTTCTAAAGAAATTATTCTTTTCAATTTTTGTTAATTAACAAATTCTATTAATGAGCTTTAAGTAATTCTAGGATTATGAAATATTTACTCTAAGCAACTTCAAACAATGAATTGATGGACTATTTATAAATAAGCAAATAGCAATCTATTTTAAAGCTAGTTAATCTATTCAATCTTTTTTAAGTAAGAAACAGCAAGTAAGCTATTTCTAAGTTATTTGATCTATCTATATGTGAGCAAGTAATCAAGTAAAAAACTAACCTATCAAGACTATTTTGACAAGTGAACTCTATTCTTAAAAAGAACTCATAAATGTTTCTATTTCGTGAAGAATAAATTTTAATCTACTTAATCAAAAGTAAAAATGTTATGACTGTATTCAAAATTATAATTGATCAAAACTATTTCTACCTTGCAATAAAAGGAAATAAAGTATTCAAAGGTGATGATTGTGTCTTCGGTGTTGAATAACATCACGATGGCATCTAACTATTAGTGATAATTCAAAGGGAATTAATTCAATGTTGACTTCTACAGAGAAATGGAAAGTGTGAATAAGGAAATCTAAAGAAAGTTTTGCCATCATAGAAGAAACACTAAGTATTTTGGGAATCCATGTGATCTCTAAACTTTATACATCAATCATCAACGATTAAAAGCACTCTTATTCAAATTCACTACTTCAAGCAAATCTATAAACTCATGATTGAAAATCCTAATTCAAATTCACTATGTGCAAACTTCTAATTCTTGATCAATGTCAACTAGAAATTACAATTCAAATCCATAACCGAGATTTCATGATCTAAACTGAACTAATTCTATCATTAAAATCATATTTCAAAATTAACTAAAATTCTTTTAGAAATCATAATCCAAAATCTATTTTTGTCCTATCATACTAAGCCAAAATTAAAACAAAATAGATCTACAAAGAATAATTAAAATGGCAATTAAATCTATCTCAATGAAAGCTATCAAAACTTGAAACAACTAATCTATCAAATCTTGCAAATAATCTTAAACTAATACTTTGTTTACACTGATGCTCTATCTAAGTTAATGTTGTGTCTAAACTAATGCTCTGTCTCAATTACCAAAACCAATGTAATTAACCAAGACTTCAATACAACTATCTAAATTAGTATCCTTTGGGTTGATTCATAGCTAAGAAGCAAAATACACAATACTATAATTAACCAGCTCCTACAAGCAATCTGCAATTAAGGAAAAACAAATTAGATTAACAAATTGTAATTAACATGTACACAGCAATTAAAATTGAGAAATACATGCAGTAAAGAAACAATTATGAATTCTAAATAAGAAACAAGATGAACACACAATATCTACTAATATACATAGTCACCCAGACCATTGGTGGCCCCCCCAGCAGGTCGTGGCTACACTCCAACAAGAAAATGCAAATGCTTAACTCAATGTAATACTGTCATTAATCAGAAAAACAGAGTCTGGAACAAAGTTGCAGATAATGACTGTATTAAACAATAAAATTCTTCTCAAAAATTGTGTCTTTAGTCATGCCACAGGTAGTGGTATTTATATATGATTTACAGCTTGAGAGGTCGACCACTGGAAGGGTCGACCTCCTTTAAAAGCAGCAAACTCGTTAAATGAGTTATAGTAGCAGCATCTTTTAGAAATTTCATGAGCCACTCAGCGATCATTACAACTGCCCAATCTGAGGTGTGTCGAGATCTGTAGCTGGAGGCCACGAGGGGGCACAAAACCCAGATCCCCGATTCGTTCACCACAGGCCACCAATGTACCAACCGCCAGCTCTAGTGCGCTCTAAGTGTCGGATTGTGTGTCGAATCGTGTGTCAGATCAATTGTTGAACGGAGTGTCGGATGACGTACCGAATGGAGGATCAGACCGTGATTTTTCTTGTTGCAAACAAACCATGCATTAGATCTTTATAAACATCGAACTAAAACGAATTGATCACAAAACCATTACGAAAACACCAATTATACATATGTGATGCGAGTTCATGGTGAATTGATATATAAACCTTTGAGAATCCTTCAAAATGGCTAATATGAAGCATAGCATATGTAATATTGATGAAAAAAGGATTTGATCATCGCAATAAAATAGTCAAAATACGAACCCAACAACTGCGAAAATTTAACTTGTCTGAGTGCTCACAATCTAAGCCCAAAATCCACTACTCTGAATTGTTTTGTTTTTCTTTTGGATATTTCCTTTGCAAACAAAGGACTCGATCAACCTATTTCATGCTTAATTAGATATAAAATTGATGAGAAGTACTTTCAAACTCAAACCAGAACATGTAATCACCTTTCAAGAAAGAAAAAGATGGTGCAAAATAAGTAAAGGCGGGTAGGGGCCATTGAAGTTGAGTGATTAAATCATGGAGAATAATCTTAGCAAACACAAAAACAAAAAATAATACTTGATACATGTATAGGGTAAAGGATGGAAAAGGGCAGGGGTGCAGACCTAGATTACAGCACCACCCAATCAACCCCTCAATCAAAACAATAGAGAGCCCCATGAACCCTCAATCAAATATCTATGTCAACTTCCAAGCCTTTCCATTAAATTGCTTAAGCCAAAGATGTCCAACTTTCTTCTCCTCCTTCATTATAGATAATTCATCTTCCCCATCCATGCAAGAAGTTCCATGAATGTATTACACTTTTCATTAAGTAATTAATCATGTAGTTTTTGTCATTTTCTTAATGTATCTTTTCTTTGATTCCTTTTTAGTAATTTCTCTTATTTTTATCTTTCTTTGCTTTTATACTTTCGTAGTTGTTTTATTATTTATTTATTATTATTCTTTTTACTTTAATTTATTATTATATATTTATTATTTTAAGACTATTTATTACTCAAATTGAAAGTACGGGGCATTACATACTCCCCCTTTCAAGGAAATTCCTTCTGAAGATAAATTTAATTATGTTGCTTATAGTTTTTTATATTTTCTCCTTGTATCTTCCACAACATACTCTGTTGTAACTAATATAAAGGCCACCCAAGTGACCACAACAAGCATTTAAATGCCACATCACAACATTGGGGAAGTGTGAGTACTCTCTATCTCTTCTTCCCAACTTTCAGTACCAAGATTAAAGGTTATCGATCTAACCAGATCCAATAAGTACCAAGAAGTAGGTGGTTGTAGAACCTTCATAATGGATTGTTTGAAAGGATCATTTTTCAACAATTCTGAAAAAGGTACAGGGATCTTGATCTTGCTCAACTCATGCTCTAAGATAAAATATTCTTGTGGCTTATCAGCTTCCTTTACTTCGGGGACAACAGGTTAAATGGAGGGGGCTAGTGAGCTTTAACCAATTCACCCTTGCTTGGATTTGGCTTGGGAGGAACTTCTGTCTTTTTGTTCTAATCAGAGGTGGTGGCTTTAGGAGTGCTTGTTATAGGCCTCAAGTCATATTTCTTTTGGGACTGGCCTTGAACAACTCCCTCTTCCCCTATCTCAACATCAAATTGATTTGACAGTTGTGCTACCTCATAATCTTGTTGTGTTAAGTGATTGGTGTAAAAATATGTTTCATTGAAAAGTACAGTAGCATCGTCCACAACATCCCCATCTACATCCATCTTCTCAATCTGATTGTTTTGGAAAGTAGGTACTACTCTTTGATCATCGGCATTCCTCCTCTCTCTCTGCATTATCTAAGGGGCATCACTCAGCCTTCTAAAGTGGTTTGTATTTATGTTCCAAACCCCTTGAAAAGCTTTGTTTGGCTGTTTAGATTCCCATTTCAGATTAGTTATTTCAGATGTCAAATCCTTCAAATTTTTGGTCATTTCATCAAGTTTAAGATCATATGTGGTTGGGTTAGAGAAGAAAGGGGAATCCTCTCTCTACTTCTTCTTGTCTTTTTCAGATCTGTTCTTTAACGTGTCTGACGCCAAGATGTTGGACTCAACCTCAATGGTTTCTTCTTGCATGGATAGAAAGGTGGTGGATCTTCTCTCCCTCAACAGAAGATATAATTTTGCATCAAATTCATTTTCATTAGTGATCTTGGCAGAGGCTTCGGTTGGTTACATCTTATTAAATCTCTTGGTGAACTCCAAAATAGACTCATCATTCTTTCTCTTAAGGGCCCCAAACTCAGTGATGTAATACAGATGATCCCTTCTATCTCCCCATTGCTTTATGAAAATTTCATCTAACGCATCAATATTTGCAATGGAGGTTAGAGGGAGGCCTTGGAACCATTTTCTTACCTCCCCTTCAAGGATTTGTACAAACAACCTCATCCACACATCTACATAGTCAATGTTAAAGTTTTTTGCAAAGATGTAGAAGGCTACCAAATGTTCCTCGGTTGTGACATCCTCTTCCCCATTATATCTTGGTAAATATTTCATGTAATTTGTGGTTGGAAGTGCATGTAATCCTACTGGGAAAACTAGGGGTGCATATCTTGCAGCAATTACAAAATTCATCTTGTTAGCAGCCATTGCTTGGGAAATAGGAATCTGAAGATTTATTTGAACTACAGAGGTGGATGTTGGACTGGATGATAAAGTAGAGGCAGGATTTGAAGGTGTATGTGGTTCCTTGGAATTGTGATTCTTGGGGCTAATAAATTCAAGCTGCTTGTGAAAATGGACAAAAGTAGATTCTTTAGGTGCAACTTTACCCTTGGGGGGTGAGGTATATATCTAAGATGAGGTGTATTTTCTTAGTTTCCTTTCTAGATCAGAGACTAATGTGTTCTTCTGAGGGTTGGGATGAGACTTAGTGGCTTYGATGTGCTCATATTTGGATCTCTTCAATCCTTTTCTGGGAGCCAGTATTTCTTTAGTGAATTTTACTCAGCGGAGTCACAAGGTCAAAGATGGTAGTCTGAAGGTGTATGATATTTGTTCGCCATAAAAGCTCAGATCTGATCATTGTCGTTCTCCCAGGGAAAGATATTTTGTTACTCTGTTCCCCAGCAATGGCGCCAGAAGATGTTGGTCCTAAAGTCTGCACCTGACTGCTAAAGGGCAGAGCTAGGCCACCTCAAGTTTAGAATGATTGGTTTTTTTAATTTTTTTGGTCAATTAGAGGGTTGGTTTTACCAAGACAAGAGCATGGTGGGGTTGGAAAAATGATATGGATGAGGGTCCTCCTTGGCTGGTGGCACACAATTGACATACAAGTGAAATAATAGAGGTAAAAACAAAGGGAAACAACCAACCACTTAATGAATAATCTGTTGCAAGAAGTTTAATACTTAAAATATCATTTCAAGACATTAAATGTGTATCAAAACACAATTACTCCCATAGGTTGCAATAAAACAAATCTTCACCATAGCATTTGTTGTTTCACAGGTTGCATATTAGTAAAGACAAGTTATACAATAGTTGAAGGAAATGAAATGTACTTCGCACAAATCAAAAATTGCATTCAAGATAAGATAAAAACACATGTAGATTTGGACCAAAACATTGTCATAAAGAGTATATTCGCTAGGTAGAGAGATTTAATCCATGCTTAGAACAGGTTCAACCAGTTTGATGTATTGATATTCTTCTCCCAAAAACCGAACCCTCAAAACATACAAAAAATGCATATTTATCAAAGTTACAGAGGCTCTTGTCCATCTGGGACTGAGGCTTAACTCTACACCACCAGTTGTAAAACAACTTATTAAATTAGCTAAAACATTGTTGGAGTACATTAAGTTATAATCCAAGATTGACTTAATCAAAAAAGAGTGGCTCTTATCACACATGAAAGACCACTTATTAACTTAATCTAAACAGTCTTGAACTTTTAAACCACTAAAAACTACTACTAGCAATGAAACTACACTGATGCATATGCTGGAGCGAACTGAGATTTGATAGAAAATGACTAGGAGTGACAGAACCAAGCTATGTATCAAGCACTGGAGTCCATGTGCATTGTTGGAGGCCACTAGGAGATAACTAGATGTGTTGGTGGCGTTCTTCCTCAATTTATCTTCTGGGGGGGAGAAGCAAGTCTTCTAGCGCTTTTCTAGAGTCTTTGATATTCTTTCTATAGTGTGGGAATGTAGTTTCACCAATTCCCGATTATGGTGTTGCAAGGACTGGACATGTAGCTTCAGTTCTGTACATGTTGACTATCACCGAGTTGCTATCAGAGGGACAATATGATGCATTTAACTGGTTCGGCATTCATGGTTTGGTGTCGTTTAAAAACTTCAAAATATGCAATAAAGGAGGATAAGCCACTTCAAAAATTCAGCGTTCGAGAGATTTGGAGTGCAAATTATACATATATCCTGGAGGATCGAACTCCTGGAGTCATTAACCAACACTTTTGATAATTAACCCGAGATTAAGACTTTAATCATTTTGATATTTCAGCACTTCGGAGCTCCAGAGCTCCGGGGAACTRTGTTTGCTCTGGATGAAAATAACCTGGAGTGATAATCTCATGGATTCATTAATTCATTCTTATCCTAATCTAATTAACCCAAGATTAAGATATTTTTACCATTAAATATTTCAAGAGTTCGAGACTCCAGCTCTTCAGGGTTTGGGAGTTTTTGAAAGCAAAGTTTAAGAATCTCCAGTATTGACAATGTTGCGAAGTGATGTGGTAGTTCAGGGCTCTAGCACTTCGGAGGTTCAGAGAACTATGTTGCTCTGAATTCAAATCTTTCGGAGTGGCGATCTCTCGGATCTTACATGGCCATATGATGTCACAATCTCTGATGTGTCACAAAAAAAGAGTGACATGTGTCACCTGGAAATGAGTAGATCACGTAACCAAAGTACCAGAAATGAGTTCCATGTGTCATCTGGAATCAACCGACAGGTGGCATATGACATCAGCTAAAAAAGACTTTGGCACTCAGGCAATTCAAGGCTTCGACACTTCGGAGGTCCATGCTTGTTCTGGACCAAAACCTCCCGGATAAATGAACTCACAAAGTGACGTGGTAGTGAGGGTCCACTTCGGCCCTTCGAGGCTCTGGTACTTCGGGGGTTCATGCTTGTTTTTAAACCTTGCGCGATTTTGAAACTTTGAATTCACGAGAGTCGTTGATCTGAATGGACTGTTGGATATCCACCATCAAAAATTTAACCTATCTGATTGCTCACAATTTAAGCCTGAAATCCACTGCTCTGAATTGTTGTGTTTTTCTTTTGGATATTTCCTCTGCAAACAAAGGACTTGGTCAACATGTTGCATGCTCAATTAGTGATAAACATGATGAGAATTATTTTCAAACTCAAACCATAACATGTAATCACCTTTCAATAAAGAAAAATATGGTGCAAAATAAGTAAAGACGGGTAGGGGCCATTGAAGCTGAGTGATTAAATCATGGAGAATAAGCTTAGCAAACATAAAAACAAAAAATCAGACTTGATGGATGTATAGGGTAAAGGAGGGAAAAGGGAAGGGGTGTCGACCTAGGTTACAACACCACCCAATCAACCCCTCAATCAAAAAAATAGAGAGCCCATGAACCCTCAATCAACTATCTATGCCAACTTCCAAGCCTTTCCATTAAATTGCTTAAGCCAAAGATGTCAAACTTCTTCTCCTCCGTCATTATATATAATTCATTGTTCCCATCCATGCAAGAATTTCCATGAATGAATTACACTTTTCATTAAGTAATTAATCATGTAGTTTTTGTCATTTTCTTAATGTATCTTTTTTTTTATTCCTTTTTAGTAATTTCTCGTATTTGTATCTTTCTTTGCTTTTATACTTTCTTGGTTGTTTTATTATTTATTTATTATTATTCTTTTTACTTTAATTTATTATTATCTATTTATTATTTTAAGATTATTTATTACTCAAATTAAAAGTACGGGGCATTACATACTCCCCCCCTTCAAGCAACTTCCTCTTGAAGTTAAATTTAATTATGTTGCTTATAGTTTTTAATATTTTCTCCACGTATCTTCCACAACATCCTCTATTATAACTAATATAAAGGCCACCCAAGTGACCACAACAAGCATTTAAATGTCACATCACAACATTGGGGAAGTGTGAGTATTCTCTATCAATTCTTCCCAATTCGGTGCCAATATTAAAGGTTATCGATCTAACCAGATCCCCAAGGCTCAAGACCTCATCTGCCTAAGCAGGAATCCAGATTGTACTCATGTACCCCAAGCATCTCGAAAGGTTGGCCTAAACTTCCTCTACTACTCCTACCTGGTACCCAGCCCCAGCAAACGAAGTCTAATCCCACAACATCACCGGTGAGTCCTACTCCAACCCTTCTCTTGGAATTCAACATCACAACTTTAATATCAGACATTATGGCCTTCTAAAGATGGTCCCATTTCCCATCAAAAATTATACAAGGCAAAAGAATCACTGCCATAGGTTGGTTGATTGAGTTTGTCCCCAACCCATAAGGTGTTACTTGAAGATATTCTCCTTCATATGTATGGGCTCCCACAAGATCATCAAATTAATCGACCCTCTTGGCCCACAAGTGGATTTCCTATCAATCACCACCTCACAACATGAAACCAATGCATTGGTTATAATCATAATATCATCACCTCATAGAAAAGAATCCACATGTTAACTCGCACATGTCATCATGAGAATACAACATCATCTTCATCACCAAATGCTCATGCATGTCATCATTAAACATCTCATCATAAAAACTAATTGTCATGACATCATGAAATAACATGATAAGATCATAACCTCAACGTATATTTATCAAAGATATAGCATTGCATCAATATGATAAATGGAACCACATAACATCATATGTAAATACCATAGGGTTCTTAAGATAGCATGACATCATGAACATAATATTCATCCCAACATATAACACACACAAAGAAAAAAACATCATGGAGATTCTTATCATGATAAATCAGCAAAATCAAACCACTAGTTTGCATGATTATATATACAAGGAATACTAGCTATCATATCTAATGCAAGATTTATCATCAAAGCATCCATATAGCACATGGATCTACTTGGTTAAGTTTGTCAGCCTAGGCTAACTATACAAAAAATCATCAATGCTACGAGTACCACTTGATCATATAGATATTGATTGCTTTCTAATTATCAATTCTTCTTTTTACAATAAGAATATTAGAAAATTAAGGAGTATGTATAATCACCTTACTAATATGCTAAAGTTTTTATATATTTCCATTTGTTTTGATAATAATAATTACATATTAGATATCATTTTCGGGATTAACTGCGTAGAGTAAGTCATTAATCTATGACCCATATCCATGAGTATTAGTCCCAACTAACCAATAATTCTCATGATTTGAATAGTCCACTTAGCACTCATTGCACTGGGTGATGCTCACAAGGGTCAAGAAGTGGGATTGAAACCAACGAAATGACTTACTCTACGCAATTAATCTTGAAAATGATATTTAATATGTTACACTGTGAAAGCCCCTCTATACTTAAATAATTACATGATTATTCCACAATATTTACATTACATGTCATGTTTTTATACCATCGTTGCATTTCAACTCATCGTATAACCACACTAATAAAATGCATATACCTTCACATGCATCATCACACAACATGATATTTAATATGTTACACTGTGAAAACCCCTCTATACTTAAATAATTACATGATTATTCCACAATATTTACATTACATGTCATGTTTTTATACCATCGTTGCATTTCAACTCATCGTATAACCACACTAATAAAATGCATATACCTTCACATGCATCATCACACAACAAAGTAATAATTACTCTATATTTATAAATGATACGATGTGATAAGGTTACGATACAAAGTAAAAACAACATTGTTTTCATTATCACAAAGGCCATATGATTTGGAAAGGGTTATTATACATAGTGTATAAAACATTGTTCTCCTTCAACAATATGCCATCATTGTAAAGGATAGGCCATGGGCTATATTTTATACTCATAGACGCAGTTGATCCCAAGGGATTCAACCTACCATTGATTTTATCAGAAATTATAAAATGAAATTTATGAAATAGTTAATCCAAGGGATTTGGCCCATGAACTATGATCTACAGGAATTCATAAGATTTAGTTAAAAGTTTATAATTATAATTAAAAATAACTAGACATAATTTCATTAAATTAATAAACCTAATATAAAGTAAAAGGCATTGTAATCCAAAGGGTATAACTAGACATAATTTCATTGAATTAATAAACCTAACCTAAAGTAAAAGCCATTGTA
>JASDQU010014800.1:193950-206816 GCA_032191745.1 Picea mariana | reverse complement strand
CTGGTTGTTCTAGCTTTTCTTTCTTTCTTGGAATCTTCATGTTCTTCCTCGTGTTTCTCTTTAGCTCTTGGGTCCATGGATTTTTATATATATTATATGCCCTGAAGATTCCAACTTTTTCCTTTCATCATAGGATCATGGATGTCAATGGACAACCATGGATACTTTAAGTCTTCTTTTCGAAGAAAACTTCTTCTAAAGTCAAATTGGACATGTGTTTCTTTTCATGGTTGCTGCCATCAATGGAAACATGGATAGATACTTCATAATCCTCAATGGATCATATTATTTAGGTTTAGCTCCCTCCTAATCCTTTCTTCATGCATGAATGCATCCTCTTCTTTTGGAATTATATAATTGGCCTCTTCCATCTAAGAGAGTCCACGCTTTTGTCTGCATCCTTATCGCCTTCTGAAAAGTGTCACAAGTATTTTTCTAATTTCCTCTTGATTGTTGACTTCTTTATGTTTTTACTTCTTCCAGGTTTCTTCAAGTTTGATTCTGATTCGGCTTATCTTGCAATTGTTAATTATGTTAATAGCTTCCACAGAAATTGTTACCAAGGATTGTCAATGTACTTCATCTTTTCATGTGTAGTGCTTGACTTGTAGTCATCGTGATAGCAATCCTTATCTTGTTATTATTCCATATGTATTGTTTCTCTTTGAAAATCTTATCTTCTAAGAAATAGATATGCAAGATATGTACAGAAACTATGTAAACATGGTATGTACTAGAATTATGAAGAATATCGTTACCTTGTCTTAGAAGAAGAAGTTTGTTTTATCATGCTTGGCCTTCTTTGAGGGTTCTCTTTCCTTAGAAACTGTTGCTTCGATTGTTTCCTTCCTTTTCTTTAACTCGGGACAGTGGTTCCTGTAGTGACCATATTTTCAACAACTGAAGCATTGTATCTTTGACATATCCTTTTCTTGATTTGGTTTCTTCCTTGAGCCAAACTTCTTCTTGTTTATGAAATTATTGAACTTTTTTGTGAAAGCTTGATCGTATTTCTTTTGGGATTTCTCTTTTGCACTAATCCTTGATTCTTCTTATGCACAGCAATTCCAAAGTTCTTCAAATGTGGGATACTCCTTTCTTGTGTTCATGCTTGCGGCAAATGCATCCCATGTCTTGGGAAAGCCATTGAGTACTATATTTACCAGTTCCTTCTCTGAAATGATTTCTTCAATAGCTTGTAGTTGATATCTTAACTAAGATATTCTCACAAAGTATGATGTTATGTTATCATCATCATTCATTTTCATGTAGCAGAGCTCATTCTTCATACTCATTACTTGTCCAATGTTTCTGACTGAGAAGAGGTTAGTTAGGGCATCATACATCTTCTTAGATGAGTCAAGATGAGAGATATAGGGTATCAACTGGTATTTTATAGGGTCCACTATGATACTCATGGCATTGATGTCATTGTCCTTGAACTTCTCGATAATTGCAATGTTCTGAGGTTCCTTCTCTTTTCCTTCTTCAAATTGTGGTTCCACGATATTTTCTTTCACAATATCCAACACTTTATTCTTGTCAAGGATGAGATCAATCCTTGTCTTCCATGCTCTGAAGTTAGAATCCCCTTCTAACTTGTTTTCTGACTTCATAGAGTAAGTCACGACTACTCTGACTTGGTTAACCTTTGACTTTGACCAAAAACTCAAACTTGATGTCTTAGCTTGTTGAGAGTACTAGGAGGTGCGTTGGGTTAGGGTGCACTAGGCTATCCAGAAATTAGGTCAATATCTTCACTTAAGGTGCCTCAACAAGAGGGTTAGTGTTTCGTTGCTGCTACAAAAACTGGCTGCAACTGCAACTGTAACTAAGCAAATCCTCCCAAACTATCTTCCAGCGGTTAGACTGTCTGAAGATAGTGGTGGCCCATAACCTATTAGAACATAATAGATGTGCTCGTTTAACCATAGACAATATAGTAATATTTTCACCCAACCATAGGCCGAAGCCACCCCCAAGCACCTTAACCTTGATAGAGAATGATTCTGGAAGAAAACCCTAGGCCTAATAGCCAATCAATGCAGCGTACCTCTCTCTAGAGAAAGCATACATGGAATAAAGTCCAAACCATAACCAATAGAAATTCCAAGCCTAAACCGAGAATATAGGTCGTAGTAGTTGCAACTGCAGCTACTCTCCACACTTGTGCACTTACCCAGTTTCTGCAGTGCACACTTGTACATTTCTGAAGTTGTGAGTTGTATGTACCAAATGGGATCTGGCTTCCCATATTTATATTGTTTTTCCTGAGTTGTCTGGGCCGAATTCTCATTGTGGAGGCTAAACACTTAATATTAAATATTTCCTTGGGGTGACTTGTATTCTAGGGTTATGTTCAATGATTTAGGGTTTCTTCATATTTCTCGAAATATTCTATTCTCGTCAGGGTTACACATGGAGGTAAATACCTCTTGCATCTACCATAATATCAACAAATACTTCTCTAGTGAATCCCTCATTGAATAAATTAGAAACCCAATAAAAAGGATGCAAAATGGATCTGTGGTGTGGAAAGAGGTGTTAAGAGTTTTTCCCTCATTGGAAAGAATTTCATTTGGAAAGTTGGGAATGGCCACAACCTCCTCATATTCAAGGATGCATGGATTGGATGTGAGAACAACCACCTTCTCTATGTACAATTCATTCTAGAATTGAATAATCAGGGATTATTTTATCTAAATCAAATCTAGAATGAACAATGGATGTCTTGGTAAGCCCTTGATATAAAAGAGGAATTCGACCACTCTTGGGAAAATTACATAGAGGCTTTTCAAAAATCATATTCCAACCTCTATGATCAGGAAGACCAATTTATATGGTCACCCAATCCGAAGAGCACCTATAGCCCAAAATGGGGATACAAAACATTAATACATGACCTAAGGGAGCTCCTCCCATGTAATACCCTTGTTTCCCCCAGTTTGTGAATATAACTATAACTGGCCAAGAGACTATGGCGAACTAAATATGTGTGAATGTTTGATTTGATGAACCTTTGTATAAAAAGGTCAATGTATGAATTTTATGTTATTAATATAAATTGGATATGTGTTTCACAAATGCTGAAAGGGGGAGTTTGTGAAGATAGACCATGGATTCTGTGAGAGAGATGGTGAGGGAAAACCAATAATAGTTGAGATGACCCTCACCAAACCAGTACCTACTGGGTGTAATTTCTCAATAGTCCTTTGACCCAGAATGAATTACTAGTCAGGTTGGTAGTTGAAAGGCCATCCTCAAGAGTTAATGAGGAGATGGTCCAGAGTACCCATTTGTAAGGATTCCAGGCTTGACCACGAGTTGGGGATTCAGACCCACGCAACCTTGTTGAGGAAGGAAATAAATGAAGTAATTTGGGGGACAAAGATAGATCTGGGAAGAAGCAGAGTAGAGAAAATAATTCTCAAAAGAGAGGAGAGCATGCTTCGACTCTGGAGTTGAGAGAAAAGTTGAGAAGCAAGCTCGTTTTGGTGGAAAGAAGCCTTGGGTAAGATCTCACTACAAGCTGATAAATGAGGCTAACGTGTGATTGAATAATTTCTCGCACAGACCTCCTTGCTTGGTGTAGATAAATCGGGTTTCCAAGATTCTATGGGAGAAGGAGAGTAACCTCCATCCCTGATTGTCACAGAGCAAGGAGAAATAATCTCTCACGTAGCATCATGGTCTAGCTCGGGGGTGGCCAATGGTAAATCCGTCAGGAGTGGTTGTGCCTATGGTTGGGTGGAAATAGGCACCCCTTTCAGCAGTTGCTTCACATTTTCCAGTTATGATAAGTATTTTCATACTTTGTGTAATAAATTGGATGCGATGATTGAATGTTTGAGTTTATGGTTAAGTCTTGCGGTGTTTGAAAAATTATTAGAAATGCTCATTTTGCTTCTATAAATTGTTATTTTTACATGGTTTTTGATTTACCTTAGTTATTTGCTAGAGAGTTATGGGATGTGAATCCGCAGGAGAGTCGAGGTAGGATTAACTGAAATGTTTAAGTCCTGATGACCTTTCAAATTTACCTTAGTGGGAATGTCAAGTTCAACTCTGTGGGAGAAGGGCGTTCCTTCAGACCCTCCACCCATGTGACCGATGGATCATACCCATGGCCTAATTCAATTCTTGACTAAGAGATGAGTGTAGCCCAAAATCCAAATATGGCCCCATATGACCCAGGCTTGGAAACCCCTCGCTAAGCCCGAAAGGAGTGAAGCTACTTTGGCTTTGGGACTTCGGAACTTATGATCCCACAACCCTCAAAAACACCCGAAGGTTGGAGTCACAAATTGATGAGGGTCGTAGATATGGGGATCCAATGGAGATCCCTCTCAGTCATTAGATCGGACTTAGGAAGGATTNCCCACAACCCTCAAAAACACCCGAAGGTTGGAGTCACAAATTGATGAGGGTCGTAGATATGGGGATCCAATGGAGATCCCTCTCAGTCATTAGATCGGACTTAGGAAGGA
The DNA here is from genome assembly GCA_032191745.1 of Picea mariana. Taxonomy (NCBI): domain Eukaryota; kingdom Viridiplantae; phylum Streptophyta; class Pinopsida; order Pinales; family Pinaceae; genus Picea; species Picea mariana. Next base: position 202,329 of record JASDQU010014800.1, on the reverse strand, counting down.
TAGCGTTAATTACTTCGGCAAAGTTCCACTTCGGGAGGATAGGAGTGGTCTAGCGTCGAAACTCCTGATTGCCTAATTTGTGAAGTTAATCTGGACCGTTGAGAATTGATAGACATGTGTCCATAGATCAACGACTATCCAGAGGTTCGGTTATTCGACGGTATCAATGTGAATATATAGGGATGTAGAACATCAACATTCAGCATAGAATGCCAAATTTAGGAAGTGACATAGATCATCGATCCTCGGATCCTTCGGGATCTCTCTCAGCCGTTGATCTACAGATTTCATTGAGAACCCCTCTTAACTGCCCAACCAACCGGGAGCGCGTTGTGGAGTGACACATAGCCCCCACTTGTTCCATGTCAAAAGTCACTCGTTGAACTAGATCCGTTGGATGAGAGGCCACGTGGCAGGAGATCCTACAGTCCAGAGACTTGGTATTCCAGAGGAACTTGGCCAAGAGTCTTCAGAGTGTGAAAACCTCCAAAGTCACGAACGACGAAGTGAATCTCAATTTTTGATAGGATGAGGACACGTGGTGCTAGATTAGAGAGTTTAGAGACTTGGCTCTTCGGGGGATTCGTGACGTGAGGAGTTGATAAGCTCTGAAGCCCGTAGTTGCGAAGTAACGGGATCTGTGGATCTATGGATCTACATGGATATATATCAACCGTGATATTTGAAATACGTTAGGAGGTTGTATGTCAGAGGTTGACGTGGCATCACTGACGTTATCCAGGGTGACGTGGACTTGCAACTAAGGTTCCATGTGTCATCGAGATATGGGCGATTCATAGACCCCTTATGCCTATTAGAGTATGACATGTGTTATCCCCTAAAAAGGACATGTGTCACCCTTGGCCCTCGTTGCGTGTCAACCTCTGGTTCATGCCCGCCTACCCAACGTAGTTGGTGACACGACTAGGACTCCGGGAGTCCAGGACTTCATGAGTTCTTAAGATTTGGGGCATAGTATAGTGGAGGAATGTTCAACATCGATCACCAAAATTTTCGACGTCGATCGTCGAACATCTAAAACGTAGAACGACGATCGTTGATCGTTGAACACTGAAACGTTTGACGTCGATCATTGATTGTCGAACGTTGAAAACTTAGAACATCAATCGTCAAACGTCAAACGCAGAAAAAGGGACATTCAACGTAAAACTCCGAATGTCGATCGTCGAATGGCCAAGGCCATGTGGATAGATTTCGGGACTTCGAGGAGTATACGTGTTGTAGGGAAAGAGGCGTTCAATGCCGAATGCCAAAGACCCTAACTAATAAAGCCCAGATAACTTTGAGAGACCATATCTGGCAAACCAGAGCTCATATTTTAGTGTGGTGGTGACTGTTAGAAAGCTCATGGAAAGAAATAGCCAATGGAGATCCCAGAATTAGGATTTGAGATAGTTAGGAAAAACAAAAATTTGATGCCCCATCCCTAGAAAGGGTATTTATGGATCAGATGTGTTACAAATTAGTATCAGAGCATGGCAACAACACTTGGCCTGCTTGGGCTCATGCACGAGTCACATAAAAATATTATTAGAGAACTTTATGGGGTAACACCCTACCTTACCCCCCTTCTATAAGAATCTTGTTTGAACCTCTACTGAAGAAAGGAACGACACCTTCTATTGTTGATAGATACTTTGGAAATCTGCATTGTATGTTGCTAATGTTTCCAAATAAAGTAGATAACTTCACTTTGCAATAATATGTGTTGTTCATGAATTGGTAGATTAGTAAATAACAAAAAATGTTTTGTCTACACTAAAGAAGTCAGTGAACAGCGGGAAAAATATAGCGTAAGGGATGGTGACTCACCATGAGTTGGGGGAGAGCTCCCACAATAGAGAGGAAGAATCTGATGAAAGGAGGGTAGTGGAAATGCTTCCAGATTTGGCTAAAACTTTAAGAAGCCTCATGTCATAATTAAAGAGTTATAAGGTTGGCAATGAAAGGCAACCCTACTACAAAGTCTATCAGATATACAAAGGAAACTACAACATGGTCTAGTTTTCAATCACGTGGACATGCATCATACTAAGAAAACTCCAAGTCCACCTGAGATACAAAATCATGGTCTGTAAAGTGGCCACACCAGGAGGAGCACCTTAAGGAAGACCCAACATGGAGGCAAGAGACACTCACTGGAATGTTCCTCTGAGGACACTGACAACTCTGAGGAATCTTCTAGTGGAAAAATTAGTTCTCATTCTCAGACGAGAGGAAAGAAGAGGAAAAATTCCAAGAGTCGTGACCCTGAAGAGTTCAAGAAAGCCAAACCACCCACCTTCGATGGAGAGATTAAGAAGGAGGAAGAATCAGAAGTTTGGCTACTCGACTTGAAGAAGTACTTCAAAGTCCATGACTACTCTAAAAACTTAAAGGCTTGAATAGCCATTTTTAACTTGAATGGGAAAGCTTCCATTTGGTGGAAAGACCTTAGGAATTTGAAAGGAACCCATGAGAAGGACTTGTCATGGAAACAATTTGAGAAATACTTCAAGAAGAAGTATATGTCAGAAAAGTACATTGATGGGAAGACCAAGGAGTTCTATGAACTCAAGTTGGGACAACTCACCATAGATGAGTATATCAACAAATTTCTTGAGCTAATGAGGTATGCACCCTACATAAAGGATGAAAAAGTAAATATGCAATGATTTATTAGTGAACTACCTTAGTCCTACCAGGACAGAATTGAGTTTGATGAACCAAAGACCTTAGAAGACACTATTCGAACAACAAGGTATTGCTATGAGAAATTCAAGAATAAGACAGAACCTCATGAATACTGGAAGAAGAAAAACAATTCAGGATTTAAGAAGAATGGGTTTAAATCCTCGATATTTAAGAACCATGGGTAGAGCTCTAGGATGAGCCTTCCTACCAGAAGTGTGTATCAGCAAAATTTTCCATCTCAAAGTGAAAATAAACCATTCGGACCAGTTCCAAGTAAGATTAATAACACGAAGAGAGAACCCTTGAAATGTTGGGGTTGTGGAGAGGAACGTCTGTTGAGTAACTGTTTGCGTAGAAAACAAAGAAATAAGAGGGTCTAAAACGTCCAAGAGGCTACCACAGTCAATGATGTGGCTAGGAGAATGCCACAAATTTATGCAGCCTTGGATAATAGACAAGCTGACCACCAAGATTCAGTGGTGGAGATGGAGATGGAAGGTGCGATTGCTAACCATCTCGTTTCCATTTTAATTGACCCCGGTTCTAATTTGAGTTATGTTTCCCCTCAAACTGTTGAGAAATGTAAATTGCAACAAGTTAAAATTGTTAAATCATGGCTAGTAAAACTAGCCACTAGAACCAAAAGAAAAGTAACATAGGTCATACAGCATGCCAAATCGCTATAAGTGGGTTGCCCACCCAAGATAACCTAAACATTCTTCTTTTAGGATATTATGACCTGTTGATTGGCATAGAATGGTTGGTTGCCCACAAAACCAGGTTGGACTATTATAATAAAACTTTGGAGTGTGAAAATGAAGAAGGAATAAGGGTAACCCTACAAGGGATTCAAAATCTTTTCTCAGTGAGACAAATATCAACCCTCCAAGTGAAGAAGTATTGCAGAAAGGGATGTCCCTTGTACACAATTGTTGGCCCTTGACCAAGTTTGAGAAAACGTTGATCGTGTTTGACCATTTTTGGGACTTCGACAGGCTGGTCAAAGATGGAGCACCCAGGTGAAGCGGAGATCGCGGGATCTCACTCATTTTGCTGTCTTTTTGGGGCTTTAGGGTTTATGTAACGGGTATGGGATGTTGGTCCATGGGTTTACCCATGCTTAGGCCTTTTTGTAATGTATAAATAAGTAACTAAGTGATGTAAGAAGTAGTTACTAGTCATCGATCGACTTAGTGCATGGCTAGTTGGATTTTTGCACGAATGTGTTAAGGCTTGCAGAGCTAAGTGCAAGTGTTTTGTAAGTGATTTTTGCATAGATTGTTTAAGGCTTTGTGCTATTGAGGAGAATCGTCTTAGTGTAAGAGATCTGGTTTTGAGGAAGGTGGATCTAGTGCGTTGTGCACAGATCACATGTCCAGTGCGAAGTGAGCTTTGTGGCTCTGTGCCTATAAGAAGATTGAAGGAGACTAATAAACAAGAAGAAGAGTTGGCGGACGTAGCCCCACACTACGGTGAACCACGTATATCCTATGTTGATGTGCTTTGTGTGATGTTGTTGATGTTGTTTATATTGGTTATCTCTTAGTATATTGATCTTTATGTAGGTTAGATAGATGTGTGGATGCTTAGTGCTATATTGACGATAAATGAATGCTAGATTTGATCCCAGGCTATGTGTCGAGTGATGAAAAGTAATTGATCTCGATTGTTATTGCGTTGTTTTGTATCTAGGGTTTAATTTGCGATGTGAATGGATTTATGAATTAATGCATGATATTGGCTAAGTGCTCTATTAAGTGTTGTAATCACAAATCTGTGTCCCAGCTAGGTTGTAGACACCTGAGTCCTACAAACCCCCCTGCCTCTACCTCGAGTGAGACTTCATCTGCTTCACAGGTCTTGTCGAAAGGGATGTTAGTTAGGGTTTTGTTGGTGTGTTGTTGAAGCATTGAACCTTGGGTCTAACCCTGTGCCAACAAATGGTTCCGTTGCCAGGACCTGAAACTATGATTGTTGGGACCTAAAGAAAAGAGAAAGCTTTGTGCGTAGATCTGTTGTTGTAGTGCGCAATATTCTACTTAACCTGCGAAAATTTGTGCCAAGAAAGGAACTGGATCTGAAGAAAAGAGGTAAGATCTTAAAGCTTTGTGCTCTGGTAAAGGTAAGATAAGTGGAAATTTTTTCTTCGAAAGTATGAATCTAGGTATGTTTGATAGATTTTGTCCTAATCTGAAAACTAGGGCACAACTAGAAGAAAGAGTTGATCTGAATAGATTTGGTAGAGATAGTGAAAGATATGTTATTCCTATGCATAGAAAGAATTGTTGGACTAACAAGTGGATGCAGGAACTTAGAAAGAATTTTTGCAGAGTGCAGGTACATCACTATGATCCTAGTGTGCAGCACGGGAAGGGTTGGGGATCATTTAAAAGGAAGAGAGGATTGACATTGTGTTATAACTGTAGAATACTGGTACTTTTAGAATATCATGGATGTGTTGGTTTTACCATTGACAATATCTCTATTGTCACCCAACCATAGGCCGAAGCCACCCTCCGAGCACCTTAACCTTGACAAAGAATCACTTCGGAAGAAAACCCTATGATAGATAGCTAAACAAAGGGTAGCACACCTTTCCCCAAGGATAGCGCACCAACAAGAGCTAATCAGATAGTCCAAACCCTAGCCAAGAGATAGTCCAAGCGCAACTTCTAGCTGCAGCAGCTGCAATGACAGGTCTCCTCCAAACCTGCGCAGAAACAGGGCAACTACGGTGCGCACAAGTGTTTCTCTGTAATTCTGGGACTGCCTGCCAGAATGAGAATTGGCCTCCTGTATTTATACTAATTCTGGCTAATTGCCCGGGTCGACTTCTCATTCTGGGTATTTGTCTGTTCAGTATATATTATTATTTCTGGCCGACTTCTTCTCTTGGAAGCTAATAACCTAATATAAATTATCTTCTTGAGCCGACAAGTCTTCTAGGGTTATTAGCCAACTCATTAGGGTTTCTTATTGCTTCCCAGAGTATTCTATCCTTGTCAGGTTTACACGTGGAGGTAAATACCTCTTGCAACTACCATAATATCAACACTCCCTCCTATCTAGGGAGGTATTACAGGTAATGGTCTTGAGCACAAAAACATACCATTCACCTGGTAGCATCAACATAGTTGTATAGACTATATCATGACTAGAACATGAGCACCATCATCATCATCAGTGTCATCAGTTGTATCATCTCTCGAAACCATACTCTATCTGAGTAATCAAACATGATGCTCACTCCACGGAGTGATACAAGAGCCATTCTTCTAATCTAGAAGAGTAAATGCTCTGAATTGTTTTTCGTCTGGGAAATTTATGTCCTTTGATTATCCATCTAACTGATAATCATTTCCAATACTGCTCATAGTCTTCAAGGAAATCGAAGAAAAAAAAATAGAACACAACTGTGTCTATCCATAGTAGTACATAACTACAATCCAGTGGTACAGTACCACACCAAGTAACACACAAGTACTTGATCAGCAACGTATAGTCACAGACAATGGAACACATCCACCACAGTAGTATACATCTACTGTCATATAGTCTTCATAACAATCTTCTGATATCAACCTACACATAAACAATGTTATGATATACACTAAATCATCTGGGCCAATCTTTCACTCACATCTGTGAGATTTGAAAGAATATATGCCCTCAGAGTAGAACAATGAGATATCTGGACTATTATTCTCAAGCAAGGAAGAATAATTGTCATGTCTTTTGAACCTGGACCATTCCCCACCCTGTGCCATTCTTCCTACAGTAATCAAAGTGCCCCCTGAAGATAATGTATAAACCCTAAGGAATGTCTGTCCCTAATTGTTGAGCATGGACCATTCCCCACCCTGGGCCATTCCTCCTACACTAATCAAAGTGCACTGTAGAGAGAATGTATAAACCCTAAGGAATGATTGTCTGAACCATTTCCTCTATTAACCACAAGAGGAAAAGATTGTCCTGTACCAACCTCCAAAACGAACCATTCCTCATGTTAACCACAATGAGAAATCGGTGTCTAGTGAGGCGAGCCAGTCTTCTTGAGTAACCCTCAAGAAGAGAGACTTCCCTAGACCACTCCCCATATTAACCACAATGGGAAGTCGTTGTCTATGATACATCAACAATTTGGACCATTTCCCATGTTAACCACAATGGGAAATCATTCTCCGTCATAAATCTCAATCCACTTTCCGAACAGGAAAGAATCTATCCAAGCTGGACTATTTTTCAATCTTGAAAAAGAATGTCCTCAATAATATTTTCAGTCCTCCCTCCCAACCTAGGAGGCATCTCTTCCTTTTTCAATAAGGAAGTCGTCTCCACAAGCTATAGCTTGAGTACGCAAACTCTTTGGATAGAAGCTTTACCAAAATGTCTGCTTATCTACTCATCTGTGGAGACATGTATTGGAGAACCACTTTCTCCTTTCTAGACTTCATCACGGATAATGTAATTCTTGATTTCAAATGTACTTTAGTCTAGAACATTGATTTTCTATGAAGGGTTTCATGTACAATAAAGTATATCATTGTTGGAAAACTGGAACATATCCATGTGGCACTTCTTCTGTCATCATGAGATATGATCTACTAAGTAATCTTCTTGATACAATATCTCTGTTATAGATAATCTTCACCACGCTTATGCTGTGCATTGGAGGTTCTTCACCAAGTTATCTTCTTCCATCTGCATACAAGGGTCTCTTTCTGGTATGCCTCAAAGTCTTGAGGTTTCTCTTCATTTTCTCTTTGTTCAATTGCTCTGGATAATAGTCTTTACATTCATCTTGATGTAGCACTCCAACCTATGGATGATATAATGACTCATGTAGAGGTATGTCTGGTTTACCAGAATGAGAAATCATCATAGTCTTCTCCCTCCATCTAGGAGAACCTCTAGTTATAGATCTTGCAATGCTTTCATTCATAAGTCTTTCGTATATTGTTCTTCATCACAACTTTCAGTTCTGCTTGATTGTTTTCATATTAGGCTGGTAGTCTTGTGATTCTCGATACAATGGCTGGTTGTTCATGCTTCTCTTCTTTCTTGGAATCTTCGTGTTCTTCCTCGTGTTTTTCTTTATATTTGGGGTCCATGGAGTTTCTTATAGATTCCATGCCCTAAAGATTCCACTTTTTTCTTTTATCATAGGATCACGGATCTGGATGGACAACCAGGGATACTTTAAAGCTTCTCTTTGAAGAAGACTTCTTCTGAGATTGAAATGAACACATATTGTCTTTCATGGTTACTACCATGGATATATACTTTATCATCTTCAATGGATCATAGGATTAGCTCCCTCCTAATCCTTGCTTCATGTAAGAGTGCATATAATCGGCTCCCTCCGTCTAACAGATTCCATGCTTCCATCTACATCCTCATTGTCTTCTGCAATATATAATCGGCTCCCTACGTCTAACAGAGTCCATGCTTCCATCTTATTGTCTTCTGTAAAACATCATAAGTCTTTCTCCAATTTTCTCTTGATTGCTAACTTATTTCTGTCTTTTCTTCTTCTAAGTCTCTTCATGATTGATTCTGATTTCAGCTTATCTTGTAATAGCTTCCACGTGATTTGTTTGATGTATTTCATCTTTTCATGTGTATTATCTGAGTTGTATAATGATAGCAATCCTTATCTTGTTGTTCTTCCATAAGTATAGTTCT
>JASDQU010014800.1:124302-171925 GCA_032191745.1 Picea mariana | reverse complement strand
ACAATAAAGGTATTATTTAGTTGAGATTTTACCCTCCCTCTAGTTCTCGCATCCTCCACGACATCCAAAAGATCCTACCACATAAGATCGAAAAAATGGAGATAAAGTTCGACTGACCAACCGTCGGGTCCTGGACTTTTTTCTTTTTTGAAACCTTTGATAACCTCTAGCAGTTCCTCCTTTGAACAGGGAGATTCTAGAGCTAAAGCCTCCTCGGTTGATACCATCTTTGGGAAGAGGCTTGTTGTTTCTATCTGTGCTGCTAGGCAAGGAGAAGAAGTTGCCTGGAAAAAAGCTTTAAAATGATTGAAGGCCGTTGTTTTGATGTCTACCTGTGATTGGTGAAGTATGTCGTTCTCATCTTCTATATCCCAAAGATGTTTTTTTGATCGACGAGAGTTGGCAACTCGGTGAAAGAAACGTGTATTTTTATCCCCTCCAGCCAGCCAGAGCATTCTTCTTTTCATGCGCCATCTCTCCTCGTCTTCCCGAAGAAATTTATTCCGGGCTTCCTCTAGACAGTGAATTTTATATTCAAGGTTCGCACGTCTATTGTCCTGAATCTTTTGTTTTAGAAGGTCTTCCATCTCTTGTTCTATTCTACTTAGATCAGCCTGTTCCGTTTCCTTCTTATCATTTAACCAATGTATAGTTAGTGATTTTAATCTGGAGAGTTTTCTGATCAGATTACCTTAGGCGTCTCCAGGAGCAGTAAGGGTAGTGTCAGCCCAAACCAATCTGACCAGACTGTTAAAAGAATCCTCCCTCAGCCATTGCAGATTAAATTTGAAAGGTTGTCCAGCTGCGAAGTGGCCATCACCTATCTGTAAACAAATTGGTGCATGGTCAGAAAGGAAAGGGAGATTTACCCAAGCTCGGACGCTATAGGAAGGCAAGAGTAACTCCTCCGCAATTAGAAACCGGTCAAGTCTTTTGGCTATGCCTGCTGGTCCCAGTCTCCCATTTCTCCAAGTGGGCAGTAGCTTTGTTGGCTTCATATCGACCAAGGAGTTTTTATAAAAAAATATGATTAAAAAAGCTCAAGAGTGGGTCAATCGACGCCTTTTCTCCCCACATTTCCTTTGGACTGGTAATTAAATTAAGATCTCCAGCGAGAATGAGATTCTTTGCCGCCAATATACCAAGATCATCAAGTCGCTCCCAGAAAGCTTTGCGGTCAGCACATGGACCATAAACGTTGAGCATATTGATAGATGAGTTTAGTTCAAAACAGGTCCCGAAGAGTAAAATTCACCCTAGACTGAGCATCGGTGAAAGGTCAAAAAGGGAAGGGTCCCACGAGGCCAGTAGGCCGCCCGAGTTACCCATAGAACTTGCAGCACAGGCTAACCAGTTCGGTCGGAGCTGATGCATAAAAGCCCTAGCAACAGAAGCATCCACAAGTGTTTCTTGTAGGAAGATGATTGACAAATGAGTCTTCTCGAGAAGTCTTCACATGGAGGCAAGTTTCAGGGGTCCTCCAACCCCTCTAATGTTGAGGGATATAAGGATCATGATTTACCTCGAGCTAGGGCTTTTAAACCTCTAAGCGCCCCTTGATTTGTAATAGTAGAAGTGTCCATTGTCGACGGTCCAGCCAAAGTCTTCTTGCGCACACTGCGAGTTTTTAGTGGCGAAAGTTCAATCCCAATGCCTCTTGACCAAGTAGGATCTGGGTCAGGTGAAGGATTGACTCTTGAAGAAGAAGGATGATCAGCTCGTAGTAAGGTGGGTTGAATAAGAGTGTTCCCATGATAAGTATGGATTGGTATAGAATCAAAAGGAAGAGAGGTAGCAGGGGTAGCATCTGAAAGCATGGTTTCTAGTTGGATTTCAGAGTGGATCGGCTCTGTGTACCCAGGTAGAGTAAAAGGTTCTGGTGTATCTTCTAAGACTGTTGTAGGTTGGGTCTCCGAGTCCCTTGCAGATGGGTCAAGTGGTGTCAGCAGCTGAGGTGTAAGTGAAGGATAAGAGATGTTGGTAATGTCTGGAGGTACAGACTTGGGTGGATTTGGCAGGGAAGGGGAGGGTAAAGGTGGTGAGATAGGCTGAGCAGGAAGAGAGGTCGTGGGTTCAGAAAGCAAAATTTTGTCAGCCTGCTCAGTGATGAAGAGTCTATCCCAGGCTGAGAAGGTATTGAAAAGTGAAGGACAGTGTTGATGGATCTTACCCACTAAAGTGTCGTCAGATGGAATGAATTCCCTTCGAGGAAAAGGAGCCTCCTCTGCTAGCTGGTCAAGTGGAGAGATGTAACCATCGAAATTTGTCTCTTCCACTGGATCCAAAACAAAATCAGGTAGGGGGAACTTTGAACAGTCCCTTTTCAGGTGGCCAGTTTTGCGACAGAGGGAGCAATGAAACGGAATACCTAAGTAGTCCAGGCGATGAGCTATAAGTTGACTTCGCCAACCAATCTCCAAAATTTCAGGAAGTCCAGCCTGGATGTCGATTTCCACATAAATCCTCGCCATTCTTCTGTCTGATGCTGCTAGAGAGTTTAAATCCACCTTTAGAAAACGTCCTAAGTATGCTCCAATAAGTTCGAGTGCTCGCTGGTTCCAGAGTTGAAGTGGGAGACCTGGAAGGAGGACCCAGATATGTCTGTGGCTAAAGAACTCCGTGGAAGGGTTAAAGCCAAGTCTCCATCGTTTGAGCATAAGGCTTCCCCCGTCAATAGCCCAGAAGCTTCCCAGGATTAGGGCAGTGTCCTCTGGAGTCTTGAAGATAAAACCAAGCCACCCTTGTTGTAGCAAGTGAATCTTGGGTAGGTAACCAAGGAGCGGTTTCCAGTTATTTGCGATCCAATCATCAAAATTCTGCTTGCATTTCTCTTTGTATGCTAGCCTCCCAACTAAGGCACACAGGGCCAGGTTGCAGGCTTCTGAAAGTCCAACATCCATTCCAAGTATGAGCTTGGGATGTCTTAGTTTTGGTTTCCAAACCTTTTGCGGACGCTTATGGGTGCCCTGTTTTTGGAGGGGGGGGTATCATCCGAGTACCTGCTACCTAGCTGAAAATTTCTCACACAGTGTCCACGATCTTGCTGTTCTATCCCCTCATAGCTCCTCTTCTGTTTTCTAGGTAAACGAGTTTCATCCAAAATAGACTGTGATGTAGTCCTGATAGTCGCAGGAGAAACAGACAGGGGTGTCAGATTTGCAGGGGTAGTAGGTTGTGTGGGTCTAGAGTTCGAGTGCAAAGGAGCGCCAGATCGACTAGTAGATCGGAAATGATAATTGCAAAGATCATCTATCGAGGCAAGGAGTTCCGGATGGTCCCAAGGGTCTCCCAGACTCCTTGCAGAGGGATCCGAACACTTGGGCTCCATAAAGAAGCTTCAAAAGATTCCAAACAGAGACTAGGGAGGAGAAAAACTGAAAAGGACTTCTGGAGCAGTCAGGACGGAGGGGAAGATACTTCATGGGTCCCCCATCCTAACTGGCAGGTCATGGGAAAAGCAGATAGAGCTAAAATGGAGAGGAGAGCATCAGTGAAACGCTGGGAGGAAGTCAGAAAGTTTCAGAAAGGTACCAGGAAAAAACAGAGGATCTTGGAAGCAGCGAATCAAAGCTTAAACAATAGCTCTAAAACCGAGACAGACTCAGGGAAAAAAACTGTCGGAAGTCAAGAAGGTTGAGACAGAATCTGCTTATAAAGATGAGTCGCCCTGGTCACTAGAAAAAACCTCCCAAAAGACGCCAAGAGTTGGTAGGAACAGACCTTTCAGATTCAAAAAAGAGACAGTCCTATCAAGAGCGCCGAGAGCTCACTAAAGCCGAGGGGTAGTAACATCGCCAAGACTGGCATAAGGGAAGCTTCCAGGGGCGTCCAGGGCTCTACAGATGCCAAGAGAAAAGTCTCGTCTTTCATGGGTGCCAAAACCAGCAATGGTATCATGGGCGCCAAAACCAGCAATGGTATGCCAATATATGTTAAGTTGGAAATACATAAATGTCCAAATTGAATATGGGTGAACTCAATGGAAAGCTAAATCTAATGTAGAGAGGAATAATTTTGATGGTTCAAAGTTTCAATAATATTAAAAATATAAAAAAAATAAAGATACAAAGGTATTTAAGTGGGTTCCTTGCATTCTACATAGATAAAATTCAATTTGTTGAAGCTAATAGTCTTCAAAACCCAATCAATAATATGTCAAATACATGCATGGCAAGAGCAAAGGCAAAAGAAAGGACAAGTAGAAAAATCCTAATACAAAAGAAATGACAAATAAAAGAGTCGTAATACATATGTCGGTTCTTATTTCAAGCAAAATTCAAGAGTTACTTCTTGATTATTCAAAAGTTTTGATACAAATCTAAACTTTTGTACAACCCTTATTATCCACAAATCAAAGAGCAAACAAAAACTTAATCAATTCATTAAAAAAATGTTAAAATGTAAACTTAATCAATTGATTAAAAAAATGTTAAAATGTATGTGATGGCAAAACCATCTAAAAAGGGAGGACTAATTAGATTTAATAGAATTTATCTACAATAATAAATATGAAGGATTAATTGCATTTAATAGAATTTCTCTACAATAATAAGTATTAAGCTTAATTAAAAATGAATCAATTCAAGAGTTTCACTAACTTCTGAAAATTATTATGGAGAGGTCTTATCATCCACAAATTTAAAAAAAAACAAAAACTTAATCAATTAATTTAAAAAATGTTAAAAACTTTTGTATAACTCTTTATCATCCACAAATTAAAAAACAAAAACAAAAACTTAATCAATTGATTAAAAAAATGTTAAAATATATGTGATGGCTAAACCATCTAAAAAGAAAGATTGATTGCATTTAATAGAATTTCTCAACAATAATGAATATCAAACTTAATTAAAAATAAATCAATTTTAGTAATATCAAGTTTCATTAGAAATTATGTAACAAAAAGATAATACTCCAACGGATTAAAACAATCTAACAAATAGTCAAAATCAAAGAGTTTAAAAACAACATAGGGCAATGAAGGGTTATGCAAATAAATTAAAGTAAAATATCAAAAAAAAATTAAAGCAATGAAGGGTTATGCAAATAAAAGAAAACTACCAAAGAAATTTAAAGTTGAACGGCATAAAGTTCACTGAAATCGGAGCGGATTTCAGCTAAATTGACAACCAAATATTATGGTCCTTTCAAAATTTGATAATTATTTAAAAAAAAATTGACAACCAAATATTATGGTCCTTTCAAAATTTGATAATTATTTAAAAAAATTCAAGAGTTTTTTCACTAACTTCGTGATTATTCAAAGGTTTTGATATAAATCTAAACTTTTGTAGAACCCTTAATATTTGGTCCTTTCAAAATTTGATAATTATTTAAAAAAATTCAAGAGTTTTTTCACTAACTTCGTGATTATTCAAAGGTTTTGATATAAATCTAAACTTTTGTAGAGCCCTTATCATTGACAAATCAAAGAGCAAACAACACTCAATCAATTAATTAAAAAAACGTTAAAATGTCAAATCAAAGAGCAAACAAAAATTCAATCAATTGATTAAAAAAATGTTAAAATGTATGTGATGGTTAAACCATCTAAAAAGAGAGGACTAATTTGCATCTAGTAGAATCTCTTTAGAATAATAAATATCACGGATTAATTGCATTTAATAAAATTTCTCTACAATAATAAATATCAAGCTTAATTAAAAATAATTAATTCAAGAGTTTCACTAACTTGAAAATTATTATCAAGAAGTTTTGGTACAAATTTAAACTTTTGTACCACCCTTATCATCTCCAAATCAAAAAAGAAACAAAAACTTAATGATTAAAAAAATGTTAAAATGTATGTGATGGCTAAACCATCTAAAAAAGAAAAATTAAATTGCATTTAATAGAATTTTTTTCTAATAATGAATATCAAGCTTAATTAAAAATGAATCAATTTGAGTAATATCAAACTTCATTAGAAATTATGTAACAAAAAGTATAATACTCCAATTGATTAAAACAATCCGACAAATGGTCAAAATCAAAGACTTTAAAAACAACTCCAATTGATTAAAACAATCCAACAAATGGTCAAAAGCAATGAATTTAAAAACAACATAATACCAAAGAAATTTTGATTAAAACAATCCAAATGGTCAAAATCAAAAAGTTTAGAAACAACGTAATACCAAAGAAATTTAAAGCAATGAAGGGTTAGGCAAATTAAAGAAAAATACCAAAAAAATTCAAAGCGGGACGGCATAAAGTTCATTGAAATCAGAGAATTTTAGCTAAATTGACAGCCAAATATTATGATCTTTTCATAATTTTCGAAAGAGTATAACACATTGCATACATTCTTTCAACTAAATTGACAACCAAATATTTAGTCCTTTCAAGTTCTTGGAGACTCTCCCCAACTATGTGGAGACGATCTCCATGTCGTGCAAGTTGGATGATGAACATGGGGTATGCGAACATGGGGGTATGCGAATGGCGATTTTTGGCGCTCATGGCGATTTTGAACCTGGAACTGGTATTGGCGCCCATAACAGACTGAACCAGAAACTGATGCCCATGATCAACTTAAGACTCTGTGTCTGTTGACAGGATGTCTACTTGACCCCTTTCGAATGCTGTGAACTTTAGTTCGTTGGTCTACCTCTTTCCAGATCTGTCGGACGACTCCCTCCACTCTTGACGTCTCGCGGTTGGTATTTTCCAGCTTTCAAGGCGTTTTCACATTTGCTCGCTGTTTTTTGTCTCCACTCTCTTGTCCCTCTGTTTATCCAGCTTCGAACTACGGTCTAGACTTTACTTGTTGTCTCCAAGTCCCTTTAACCTGACTACCTTCTGATCCTCTTGAGTTCCTCTAAGTGACTCTTGGTGCTCTTGTTCTCCTACCCTTCTGCCTTCCCTTTGACTTGTCGGTAAGGACGGAACTTCCCCACTGACTGATCCTATTGTCATCCCCGTCTACCTCCCTTTGTCGTTTGGTTTCTTTTGAAGTTGCACAATGGAGCCTAAGGTTTCGTTTCCATCTGTTGAGTGCCTGGGAGACCCTTGGGACCACCCGGGAATTCTGGCCTTGATAGATGACCTCTGCTCCAATCATTTTCGTTTAAATAATCGTGCTGGCGCGCTTCCTCTGTTGAACTCCAGACCCACTCTCCCTTCCTACTCTGCAAACCTGTCTCATCTGTCTGCTGCACCATTGAATGTTGTTTCTTCTCAGCCCCTTTTTGAAGAGGCTCAAGCTAACTCACCTACCTTTCTGAAGCGAAGACTTGAAGGTTTAACACAGTTTGAAACAGGTTACCGGGGGAGTCTTTCACAACCAGGGAGCAAGTTTTTGGAGGATACACCCTCTTTCAAAAAACCTGGCCTCCGTAAATGCCCTCAAAAGGTTTGGAAACCCAAGAGAAGACATCCCAAGCTCATACTTGGAATGGATATCGGACTTCCAGAAGCCTGCAACTTAGCCCTGTGTGCTTTAGTAGGACGGTTAGCCTATAAAGAAAATTGTAAGCAGAAGCTAGAAGATTGGATTGCCATCACCTGGAAACCAATTCTTGGCTACCTTCCCAAGTTTCACCTGCTTCAACACGGATGGCTAGGCTTTATCTTCAAGTCACCAGAAGACACTGCTTTGATCCTGGGAAGCTTCTGGCCCATCGATGGGGGAAGTCTCATGCTAAAACGCTGGAGACTTGGTTTTAACCCCTCCACGGAATTCTTTAGCCACCGGCATCTCTGGGTACTCCTTCTAGGGCTCCCACTGCAACTTTGGAATCAACGAGCTCTCGAACGGATTGGAGCATCCTTAGGACATTTTCTAAAAGTGGATTCAAACTTACTAGAGGCAACGGATAGAAGATTAGCGAGGATTTATGTGGAAATAGATATCTAGGCTGGACTTTCTGAAGTCTTGGAGATAGACTGGCGCAGTCAACTTTACTCTCAGAGATTGGACTACCTAGGCATTCCGTTCCGCTGCTCTTTCTGCCGCAGAATTGGACATTTGGGAAGAGATTGCTCAAAGTTCCCTCCTCCTGAAGCGGCCTTGGATCCAGCTGAAGAGACAAATTTTAATGGTTACATCTCTTCTCCAAATCAGCCAGTAGAGACTTCCTACTCTCAAAGGGACGACTCTACTTCGGATGACACTTTAGTGGGTAAGATCCAACAACTCTGCCCATCTCTTTACAACACCTTCTCGGCCTCGAACGAGCTCTTCATTATTGAGCAAGCTGACTCTATTTTGTCCCCTGAGCCCTCGGCTTCCTTACCAGACCATCCTGTGGATCCTCCTTTACCTACAACTACCCAACCAATTGCTTCTGTGCCTTCTCCACCTTTCGTCCCCAACACTACTCACCCCTTACCCTTTCCTGCAAGGGTTTCTGAGACCGATCCATCCACAGTTTCAGATGTTTCTCAAGATCCTATCTCCATCGCTGGCTATACTGAACCATCCCAATCGGAAACCCAACTTGATGCCTTGATTCGGGATTCTTCCCCTGTTCCCTCTCTTCCTTTTGAGTCAATCCCTATTCACACCTTTCTTGGGAATAAACTTGTTCAAACTACCTGTAGTCGCTCTGATCGACCCTCTTCCTCAGGAGTTAATCCTTCTCCAAAGTTGGATCCTACCTGGTCAAGAGGTGTTGGGCTGGAGCTTTCACCTTTAAAAACTCACAGTGCACGAAAGAAGACATTAGCTGGATCGACGTCAGCATTTTCTACCATTCTTGTTTCAACACAAGGGGCGCTTAGAGGTTTAAAAGCCCTTGCTAGAGGGAAGTCATGATCCTTTTATCCTTCAATATCAGAGGGGTAGGAGGACCCCCTGAAACAAGCCTCCATGCGAAGACTCCTTGATCAGACTCAGTCGTCAATCATCTTCCTACAAGAAACTCAGGTGGCCGCTTCAGTGGCCAGGGATTTCATGCATCTTTTACGTCCGAGCTGGCTGTCCTGCGCGGCAAGTTCTATGGGAACTTCGGGAGGCCTACTGACCTCTTGGGACCCTACTTTTTTCGATCGTTCTCTGATGCTCAGTGCGGGAGGAATCTTGCTTTCCGAGATTAGCCTTGAACTTAACAGGACTATCAATTTGCTCAATGTTTACGGCCCATGCGCTGACCGCAAAGTTTTCTGGCAGCGACTTGATGCCCTGGGCCTACTGGCGGCAGAGAACCTCATTCTCGCTGGTGATCTCAACTTAATTACCAGTCCTTTTGAAATGTGGGGAGATAAAGCGTCGACTGATCCACTTTCAAGCTTTTTCAAACAGTGATTCTTTAAAAATGCTTTGATTGACTTGAAACCACTAGAGCTTCTGTCGACTTGGAGAAATGGACGACAAGGGCCAGCAAGTATTTCCAAAAGACTCTACCGTTCTCTGGTTGCTGAGAGTCTACTCTTACCTTCCTACAGTAGCCGCGCTTGGGTAAAACTACCCTTCCTGTCTGATCATACGCCGATCTGTTTACAATTAGGGGAAGGTCGTGTTGGAGCGGGTCAACCCTTCAAATTCAATGCGCTTTCGCTGAAGGAAACTTCCTTTAATAATCCGGTTACTTCGGTTTGGAAGGACTGTTCTCTCATAGTGCCTGGAGACGCCCAAGGGAATTTGTTCAGAAAACTCACTAGTTTAAAATCTCACACTATACATTGGCTAAAGGTTAAAAAGGATCGGGAACAAGTCGAGCTTAACAACATTGAACTTGCGCTGGAGGTTCTTCTAAAACAAAAAATTCAGAATACTAGCAGCGAGGATCTAGACTACAAGATTTGTTGTCTAGAGGAAGCCCGAAACAACATCTTCGGGTTGAGGAGGAAAGATGGCGCCTGAAAAGCAAAATGCTTTGGTTGGCTGGAGGAGATAAAAATACACGTTTCTTTCATCGAATACCCTGCTCCCGCCGATCAAAAAAGCATCTCTGGGAAATCGAAGATGAAAACGGAATTCTACATCACACAGGCAGATATCAAATCGACAGCTTTCACTCATTTTAATTCTTTTTTCCAAGCAACTCCAGCGCCTTCTTTAGCAACGCAGACAACAACAGCCAGCCTCTTTTCAAGGATGGTTTCACCTAAGGAAGCTCAATCTTTAGAATCCCCCTGTTCAAAGGAGGAACTTTTTGATGTAATCAAAGGTTTTAAGAAGGAAAAAAACCTAGGACCCAAAGGCTGGTCGGTCGAACTTTTCTTGCATTTTTTCGATCTAATGGGCCAGGACATCCTAGATGTCGTAGAAGACTCGAGACGAAAAGGGAAAGTAAGTTCTCAACTAAATAAAACCTTTGTTGTTTTGATTCCAAAAGCTAATTTTCTCAGGCATTTCAAAGATTTTCGTCATATTTCTCTCTGTAACCTTTGTTACAAAATAATCTCAACAATCATTGCTAGAAGACTTCGGCCCTTTCTCTCTCGGGCTCTTTTTGAAGAACAACTTGGTTTCCTAAAAGGAAGACAGATTCTCGATGTCGTTGGCGTTGCACAAGAATGCATCCACAGCATAAAGACAAAAAAACTGAAAGCCATTCTTCTCAAGCTAGACCTAAAAAAGGCTTTCGATTGCATTAATTGGAACTTTTTGCACCTCATTCTTATCCAGAGCGGCTTCGGCAATATTACAACGAATTGGATAATGCGCTGTATCTCCTCGGCAACTCTTGCTATTCTGATCAATGGTGAAGCTACAAAGGCTTTTCACTGTGAGAGAGGGCTCCGACAGGAATGCCCACTCTCCCCTCTTCTCTTCATCTTGATCCTGAAAAGTCTCAGCATCTTACTCAAAAACAAACAAGCAGATGGGCTCTTGAAAGGAATAAAAGTTGCAGGACTGACTCATATTCTCCATATCCTTTTTGCTGATGACGTGCTGATCTTGACAAATGCTAATTTTGTTGAATGGACCATCATTCATTCTATCCTATCTTTCTTTTGTGATGTTTCAGGTTTAGAAATCAATGCCACTAAATCCGTCTTCTTGGTCTCGAATGCACAAGATACTTTGAAACTCGAGTTAAAAGAGCTTCTTGGATTTGGTTTCCTCGAGCTAGCAGAGGGTTTTACCTATTTAGGATACTTCTTAAAATCCTCCAGCTACACAAAAAAAGATTGGATTTGGCTAATTGACAAATTTGAAGGCAGAATACTCAACTGGCAGCATAGATTACTCTCCATGGGGGGAAGGTATATTCTGATAAAAGCGGTTATGGAAAGCCTTCCGATTTATTGGATGGCTTTAGCCCACATCCCTGCCTCCGTTTTGAAAATGCTCCGTCAACTCATCTTTTCCTTCCTTTGGACTGGCAGTAAGAAGAAAAAAGGCTATCATCTCAGCAAATGGGAGGACTTATCTAAACCTAAGTTGATGGGAGGTTGGGGCCTCAAAAACCTGCCTCTCTTTTACAAGGCGCTTTCGGCTAACACCTTTTGAAGAATTTTAACAAAATCGGGTCTTCGGAGCAATGTAATCAACGCCAAATATCTCCATCATCTTACGGTCCACATTTGGATCAGGTTCGCAGAGATTCGTCAATTAAAAGGCTCACAATCTTGGAAAAACCTCTCTTCCACTCTTCCGATAATCTTAAAATGGCTTTCGTGGAATCCTGGAAATGGTAGTTTGATAGAAGTTGGCAGCGATAGCTTTCTAGGTTTGGGCAGGAAAGCTATGCTTTCACCTTCCCTCCGTGCACACCTTCAAGAAAAGAGCCTTATCTACTTGCACCAGTTCTACTGCCCGTCCAAAGGAGGCCCGCTAGGCAACTCTCGGTTGAAAGGATTGAATCTCCAACTGGACTCGGAGTACACAGTCGAATGGGATGGTTACACTCAACTTCTTAAAGAATCTAGCGTGCGATTGCAACTTAAGCCAGACACCCTCATTTGGACGGGGGGAGACGGTTCCGGCCAGCTCAATGCAAAGAATGTTTACCAAGCCTTGGCAACTCTTATCTGGAAGCCATTAAATTCCAACTGGAGACAGAGGATTTTGAGGGACGAATGTCCATTAAAGCTCAAACTTTTCACTTGGCTCCTACTGGAAAACAAATTATTGTTTTGGGATAAATTGCAAGCTCGCCGCTGGGAGGGCCCGAACCACTGTTCCCTTTGCAAACTTAGCAGCGAATCTGCTCTGCATGTGTTTATTCTCTGCCCTTTCACCCGAGCAATCTGGATGTTTCTATCTTCGACATTAAATTTCTCTACTCTTTGGACGAGTAACAGTGTGCTTGCCTGCTTTCAAAACTGGTTCTTTAACAACAACGCGCTTTCTATGCTTCCGATCCATCTGTGCTGGCAAATCTGGAAGCCCAGGAATGCAGCAATTTTTAAGGATAAGATGCCTTCTTTCCAAATCGTGTCAACCCTCATTCTGGCTGAGGCGAACAAATCTAGCAAGACAGTAAAGGCTAGGCCATCTGTCCGACATTCTTTTATCATTCCAATCGATAGGGTGGTGGCCTGGTTCGACAAAGCCTCTCAACAAAGAGGTGTGCTTTGTGGAGCTGGGGGGGGGGAATTGCTTTAAACCCCCACACTTGCATCCGCTGGACTTTGAATTGCGGTCAGGGTTCTAACACGAAGGCAGAGCTTTTAGGTGCTTGGGCATCTCTCATTCTGGCTAGCCGTCATATCGAAATTCTGTTACTCCTTAGAGACTCAAAGCTTACTATCGATTCGCTGAACGGACTTGTTGACTTCCAGGTGGCAATCCTTGATTGCTGGAAAGAGAGACCCAAAGATGCTACACATCTATTTAGAAAGCTCTCCTTCAAGCACATCTTCAGAGAGGAAAACAGCAAGACGGATTCCCTCTCTAAAAAAGCATTGCTCCTCCCACCGAGCCAAATCTGTTTTACAATTTGGGAGGATGGCAACGAAGTACCAACCTACAAGATTAAGCTTTGATTAGGCACCTTCATATCTGAAAGTCAAGCATAGATGGGATTTCACTTTGATAGTCGAGACAATGATGGATTGATCCAAGTTTTGAGCAGTTCCTCCTTAGTTTTGTTGTTTCTAGAAGGCGGCTTTTGTACATTTTTATATCCTTATGAATATAAAAAGCATTTTTTCTCGTGGAAAAAAAAAGTTCTTGGATAGAATATAACACATTTGTGTAAATGAAAAAAATAATAATGTGTATTATATAATGGTCTATAGTTGTGTATGTCTAATAATAATTAGTGTACTATATCATAATAATTAGTAGAGTTGTGAATGTATATAATGTGTGCAGTTAATGTGAGCAAGATGTATAGAAGTATATGTATATGATAAATAAATATTTAAAATTTAAATAATAATAAAAAATTATTGTATATAATGTTGATGTGTATTATCGTAAAAACATAAAATTATAACATATAATGATAAAATTTAAATAAATAAATAAATTATTGTATATAATGATGAAGTGTATGAAGATGTATGGAAATGTATGTATAAGATAAATAAATATGTAAAATTAAAATAATAATAGAAAATTATTGTATATAATGATGAAGTGTATGAAGATGTATGGAAATGTATGTATAAGATAAATAAATATGTAAAATTTAAATAATAATAGAAAATTATTGTATATAATGTTGATGTTTATTATTGTAAAATAATAAAATTAGTGTCTATAATGATCAAATTTAAATAATAATAATAAATTATTGTATATAATGATGGAAGTATATTGTTGTAAAATAATAAAATTATTGTATATAATGATGAAGTGTATTATTGTATCACTGTATATAATGATAAAAGTGTATATTATTGTATTATGTATATAATTGTATAACAAAGTAGCTGTTTTGCATGTATATAAACATATTTAAATAATATTTAAAAATTGTTGTATATAATAACGTATATTAATGTATAATACTATGAAATAAATCCATTTTATAGATTCAAATGAAAACAAAGTAGTTGATGTACAGGATAAATCAAAGTTGTGCACGTATATTATAAATAACTAAATATGTACCGACTTAAATAATTAAAAACCATGAAAAGAAAAAGCATTATAAATAACTAAATATGTACTCATACAATTATTCCACTAGCTTAAGCACATAACGCATAATCTGCTAAATCTGCCAAAGGAACTGGTAAATGTTTCAGCAACAGGACCATAGAGAACTCAAGATTGTGGAAGAAAAACGCAATAAATTCTTGCTGGTATCAGTTTTCCAGCGAACACACTGGAATAATTTAAGACTCTGGTATCAGTTTTCCAGCGAACACACTGGAATAATTTAAGACTGTGGAAGGCCTATTAAACAACAGGGCAACCGAATTTTTGGGTATTGTGGTAACTTAATCCTTTTCCATAATAAGTTACTTTTTTTAAACAACAGGACAACCGAATTTTTGGATATTGTAGTAACTTAATCCTTTTCTATAATAAGTTACTTTTTCAATTTTTTCATCTGTAGGCGACAACCAACAACCAAAGGCGACAACAAGTACAGGATATAGATTTTTTGAGTCCATAAACATTAACATTTTCTTACAAAACATGGGTTTCCAAAGTGAAAACCCTAATATCAGAGCCCGACCATACCAAATGTCACAACAACAAAAAATACATTAAAAGACAAAAAACCAAACGAATGCGATGATTATCAATGGCTCATATCAAGTGTGAGCTTAATCTCTCTTTGTGGACGCCAGCCCAAAAATGGCATCAACAGATGACACCTTCAAATGGGGGCATCTACTCAAGACCTCTCTCTTTCCGATCATTGCCAACATTGCCCTATTCTACTCATTAACGTTTATTCAAAGAGATGACAGAGAAACAGTGGCCACGTCTCATTTTTCTTAAAAAATACTTCAACAAACAGAGCAAATACAAATAAAGGTCAGCTAAGTTCCAATCTCAAGAGTTATCTTCTCTGTGCCAGGCCCTTGTCGAAACCCTAGCACAACTGACCTGAGAAAGCCTGGCAGAACCACTGACGATGGCTCCACCCAGAGCTCTTCTTTGCAGTTGAGAAGAGCTTCAAACAATGTCAGCACTCCGATTTGGCTAATTCATTCGCATCATCCCTACAATTTTCCAACTACTAGGGTATAAGATTTCATTAACAAAGAGAAATTGAAATTTTTTCAGAAAGCTTTCAACTTTAAAAGAAGACGGCAACGAAAAAACAGAAAAAGACAAAAAAATAGATGCTATACAACAAGAAAGCAGAAAAGCCTGAAAGCGGCATCAGCCGCCATTCGCATGTTATGGATCCACAAAACAAAACTTTTAAGCACAAAGCTTCGCCATTAGAGCTAATGCTACAATCTAATCATCCTATTTTAAAGTCAATTACAGTACAGCTTCAGTCGAAAGATGGTGATAATGTGAGATAATCATATATCAATCAGTGTTTCGGTATTTCGTCATCTTCAGCCACACCGTAATCAAATAACTAATCTAAGTGAAAATGAAAAGATACAAAGGTATAAAATTGAACCAACCACGCCTGCCCTAAAAGCTCAAGCAGAAAATAGAAACAATAATCAGTAAATGCTTGAAAGCTCAGTTTTGGTCTCGTCTTGTACAAGAGAAACCAGAGGCCGATAAATTGCAAACCCTAGCAACCAGAGGCCGATAAATTGCAAACCCTAGCAGGGCAAAAAAACCTACAAATGAAACTAGGCCTGTCAAAAACCCTCATGCAATCTGAGCATATAATTTTATAAAACCCTCATGCAATCTGAGCATATAATTTTACAAAACCCTCATGCAATCTGAGCATATAATCTTATAAAACTCTCATGCAATCTGAGCATATAATTTTGTAAAACCCTCATGCAATCTGAGCATATAATTTTATAAAATCCTCCTGATAAACACGAACAGACACCCTTATAACAGCATCCAGCATGTTGAATTCCTCTCCAACATTTCGATGCTTACTTGCCCTCACGACTTCTTCCTTGCCATTCCGCCAATATATAGAAGATAAACATGCAGCACTGATTAGGGTTCGCGGAACATTCTAGACACTAGCGATTATTAATCGAATTATATGTTTATATTTATATATAACTAATAAACATATCAACAATGTATTAAGTTGGGTAATTGCATTCTTCATAATTGCAAAGTAGTAAAATAATAAGAAAATAAAGTTCCCTTGTGTTTTCATTTAATTTTAAATCTAGATAAATAAAGTTTAGTTTTTTCCTTAGGTGGCTTTTAATTGTCCCTAAGCATGAGCTCTTCAAACCAAAGAGCGTAACCACTAAGTAAAATTTGGGTTGAGCTATTTGTTTTATGTTTTGTTTCGAGAGTATGGTTATGAAAGAAAAGGTATTCATATTGTGAGTGTTGATATATGCAATTATGGAAGATTTGGCATGGGTCAAGATGGGCAATATGATAGAGTGCTACTTGATGGCTTGGTTGTATGGTTACAAAAAATTCAAAAGGACTTATAATGTGGTATATAGTGAGTATGTTTATATCTCTTATACTCTATTTCTACCAATTGTTTGAATTGACAACAAATCTCTTAAGAGAAAGTAAAGACACATTCATGTTCAAGTGTTTATGGCAAAGAAAGTTCCATTGTGTAGTGCATTGTGATCTCAGAACATTAAGTGTGTGTTGAAGACCAACTTCCCCAAAGGCCACAATTTCTATGCAAAGTATCACAATATCTTGGGTTATGTGATATTTAATTAAGATTTTGAGCAGATGAGGGTACAAAGAATATTGTTAACCTTCACTTCAACTCATGGATTTTCCATTAGTTCATTGCGAATGTGGTGTCTGAAATGGTGGAGGAGAGATTAATATCAATGTTCACATATATTACTAACAAGAAGTTGATTGTTGATCTACAAGACTTATTACTTTGTTGCATGTTTGATATTAGCACAATGGAACAATAGCAAATTCGAAGGGTATTTTTGGATTTTGAAAGGTTTTGTGGGGATTGGTTTATACAAAGAAATTTGAGGAGAATGACCATTTCCTAGGAATATAACTACTCTAATACACACCTCCAACGTAATTAAAGAGTATGAAATAATCCCATTAATAATTAATGGCATGGACTATTACGCAAAGCATTTGGCAATGGTAGGCTTGGTGGGCTAAGTTTAGTGTTTTAAGTTTCATGCAAGGGGTCTCAAGGTTAATCCCTCCGGCTAGTTGCCTCTATTGTGTGCCTCACTTGATATCTCTACTAGGTTAAGGATTGTAATCAATATCATTGGGTTTACACTAGGTACCTTCCACAAAATCTAAGAATGTGCTTAGGGGTTTCCCCATGAGGTTTTCCTAGGAGCAAAAAAATCATTTGGCAATAGTGATGAGGGGGCAATGTTGAATTTGTTTTACACATTTTCTCATTAAACTATCTGTTTTTTACGTTTTTATAATTTATCTAAAAATGGAATTGTGCTTTCAAGAAAAAAACATATTATATATTCCACTCTTCTTAAATATTTAACCCTGAACCTAAAATTTCAGTAAAGAAAAATGACGCATCTAACACATATGTCAAATGCTTACCTCTTACAAATCTTCCCAAGTCATATTGAATCGTTGAATGGTACTCCACATGATTGTGTGATGAGTGACATCACTTGGAAAATGTTTCAGCATCGATTGCATTGAGTCCTTACCAAATGCAAACCTATGGTAGCATTAAGAAATACTATGGAAGTTGTAAGAGCATACATAAACTTCAACTATTTGATTAAAAGAAACAAATCTGATAAAAACATCAAATAAGTCCTAATAAGAAAAAAAAAGTAGAGATCATTCTAATGTCCAATACAAAGACCAACATGAACCCTCGGAGAAAAGCTTGTAATTTTGTTAAATATAATAGCATGAAAATATATATTTATACTAGTATGAACCCCGAAGAAAAGCATGTAATGTTGCAAAATTTAATAGCATGGAAATAGACTTTAATGAAGGTAAGGATACTTAAAGGTCAATGTATGGTGTAATCACATTTGGATCTTTTTCCAAATGTCAAAAATATGTATGGGAAGTTAAGTTGTCATTTGTGAAAGTCGGGCAATTAAATGTTGTAGGCATATTTAACAATTAAAATGCTTAGTAATAGACATTTTGATCGTCAAATTTTGAACTCGTGGTGAGCGAGGAGATTCACACTCTTTTGAGTCTCCAGTATACTTCACCTAATACTTTGACCGAGTTCCATTCTCGTGAGTCATTGATGTGCCTTGAGATGATCATGGGAGCACCCAAATGTTGGGGTTGAACTTATGGCAATGACAAGTCATGACATGCATACAAATTTACAAACCCAAGGCCAATGGCATATTATCCTCGAGGCAGTACTAAAAAGCATGTTTTTTGAATATATTTTTGTGGAGGTGGTTTTTAGAGTTTATCATTTATAGATGTTTTTGCATAAATTGGTCTTTAGTGAGTCAATTTGTTGTTAGCACACTAGTGAACTTACTACAACACACAATTGCTCCACAACCTACATGCACCAGAGGGGCAATGGTACGAAATGGCACCTTCCATCCAATGGTTCACTCAATGGAGAACAATGCATTGTTGAGGGATATTTGTTTTCAAAAAGAGCTTACTATTGCATTGTCATTTAGATGATGCACATTAGATAGTGGCAAATATCAATTAAAGTGCACTAGTTCCAATACTCATGGTTTACATTTAGTATCATGTGTATATTGATGTCTAGTGTGATGTGCCTATTATTGTACAACACTGTGTGTAATTGTGTTACTTTTTTAACTAGCAAGTTTCCCTTTGTTGATGCATCATTATTAGATATGCTCACCATTAGTGATGCCTCAATAAGTATTAGATGCACCACAATCAAAGAAACATAAGAATTTGTATTGCATTGTTGTATCGATATTGGAGTTGCACTTGGTGCGGTGAGGTGCATCACGTCAGGTATAAGGGTTTTACTTGTCTCACTACATTTCACTATTAATGCTTCATTGCTCCTTTGTGATATGGTGTGCCTTCACAATGTAAGTTATCTCAACCACCCTACTAGTGATTTATTGCCCCAACGTTGTCGTGCATTATCCAAGAAAAATAGGTTTTGAATTTCCCTCTAAAAAACTTTTTTTCAATTTCTTTTTAGATTCAGTGTTATGGAGCCTTTAGAGCATGAATAGAACCATGCAATCCTTTAATCGCCATATTTAAACTTTTTTTCCAAGGAAAACCTCATGGAGGAACCTAAGGGATGCTCCCACATTCATGGATAGAATCTCTAATAAACCTATCGTTATAAACTAGTACACCTCACCCAAGGGGATTCAAACTAGGCATCTATTATCATAGAACTAGCTAAATACTCATCAACATTGGCAATAATTGGTTGAGCTAAGCCTCTCGGTTGTTTTTTCTAAAATAAACTCACAAGGAAACCCAAGAGATGCTTCCCCACGTTTGTGGATGGCATCCATAGCAACTCATTGGCATAGACCAGTGTGCCTCATCAAGGGGGATTTGAATTGGGCACCTACTAGCACAAAACTAGCCAAATGCTCAACAACATTGACAACAATTGATTGAACTAACCCTTGAACTTATTTAAACATTTTTACTTTAAATTTTTCTCTTTTTATTCACAATAATAATAATAATCCCATGCAATGCACAATTCATTGACGTTGTTGTTAGCGACTCATTCACAAGTGTGTAGTTTTTTTTTAGTGCATTATTTATTAACTATCGTTTTGTCCCAATATGTCATGACACACTATACAAACATGAAGGAGTTTGTTTTGTCTTTCTTTAATGTCTATACACATGATATGATATCCATTACCCGTACATTGATGGCATGAAAATGCCATTAAAATGCTTGCATGTCAATGGTGTGCATTTACATACATAGAAGCATCACAACCATGATAAGGGAAAACTATGAATTGCCCTCATAGAAAATATCATGTGCTCGTTTATCATTTGCATGTTGTGGTGGTATTCTACATAAAATAAAATTACTTTATCATGTGGTTACAACATGCAAATGATAAATGAGGTATTACTTTATTTTAAGATAACGATTAGTGCACCATACATCAAAAGAAACAAAAGTGTGTCTATTTGGTATATGCATTGGTGCTCTTGGAGTTTGGCAAAGCACTAATGCTCCTTTACAATAACGACATCATCGATGTTTTGTAAGCACATAATTTGTTTTTTAGATAAATTATATTAGATAATTGATATATAGCTAAATGGTTTTATGCTATAACGAGTTTTTTTATGCACTACCACGTAGAGAGGATGCGACACTCAAATGAGAGGCACAAAAGAACATTCCATGCCCTTTGTCTAAGAATGTTGAATTCCTCAAATATGTTGAGTAGGTTGTGTCGTTCAAGGGGAATAAAATATCCACATGACAACTAATTTGTTAAAGGGATCAAGGACATAAGGGAATTAAAGTTGGGATGGACAACTGGTTAAACCCACGAGAGGATTAAATTTATATTATTACCAAATTATCCAAGAGGGGGTAGGATCCTTCTTATTTCTCCTAATATTCTTGATTATGTTGATGCATTGAAGCAAACAAATAATTATCCAAGAGGAGGTAGGATCCTTCTTATTTCCTCTAATATGTTTGATTATGTTGTTGTATTGAAGCAAGCAAACTATGTAAGTAGTATTATAGTGTTTGGGTGTTGTTTCTTCGAAGCAAACGAACTATGTAAACAAGTATTATAGTGTTCAAGTGGTTAGAGAAACGAGACATTTGGTGGAAGGGTGAAAGCTTAATCACATTTTCAATTTTGAGTGCGAGGATGTGGGGGGCGGTCACAATGTCTTTTATGCCTTGATCCCTTGCCCTAGTTATGGAAAATAGATAGATTGCAAGCTATTGTATTATTGATCAAATGATATAATATTGCACCCTTTATAGACAAAGTGTGATACTTTCGAGATATTTTTGTTGTGCACTAGACTCGAGTCATTCTTTTAGCTCTATTAGAAGGTCAAAGTTCCCTTATGCATTTAAGTTGTGATACATATTTTTTTGAGAGGTTTTCCATCACTGCCTTATATTATCCCTCTCCCTCACTTTAAATTGACCACTTCATGTATGATGACTTAGGGGATTTTAATGTCAAACGTGAGGCAACTAATAAATCCATCCAAACAACTACCTCATCATTGATTGGTATGCTTGTAGAGCTTCAAGATGAGCCTCAGTGGGATATTTTACCATATCCATGTACATGTGTGGATTGTCGGTGAATCTAGAACCTACCTTCTACTAATCGCGGGCCACCATATGAAAGAGGTAAATATAGTATTAGTAATTATAGTTAAGATAATTTAATTTGTACCATATTTATTCAACACTACAAGAAAAATGCCACTTAGCGGAGGTTTTTATCATTACAAGATTGGGTAACATTATCAAAAAACCTTTCGCTAAAACCTTCACAATTGATCAAAGAGATTTTAGTATATTTTCACTATAATTATTAATTTTGGGTAGTCGGAGGTCCCAACAGAGGGTTTTTTTCCCCAATGCGCTTTAAATAATAAGGCACATCGGTGTGCCCCTATTTCATATGCACCAATGCATATTATATATTTTTAAAGAATGAGTGTTGAATATATATCACAAACACACTGATGTGTACTATATTTTTTTGAGCATTGTTGCATATTAAAGACAATATGTTAAGCCCTAGACAAAGCCTCGTGTTAAGTATAAAACCCCTTATTAAGCCCTAGATATTGAATTATTACATTTCTAGTGTTATATTTGTATGTAGGCTAGAACCCTTCATTGTACCCTTTAATTATAATTGTATAATTTCTCCTATATATATACCAAGGAGACCTAGCCTTAGGATCATCTCATCTCATCTTGTACATTGAATATATTGTAAAAAGAGGTTTCCCCCTCGAAGTGGTATTTATTCACCATTTTTTTTTTTTATCATTCTCAAGGTGTTGGTCCATAATGTTTGGTATCAGAGCATCGATCACGGGGTTTTGCTTCTTCAAACAAGTCATCATGGCATTTTCACTATAAATTTTTTTTTGGAATGTTTCAAACAACTAAATTTGGAGGTTACTTAGGAGACATATCCAAGTACTTTTGGTAAAAATTTCAGGTTTTATTTCGTTATACTTTCAAAGATATAGCCTATGGAAGATAGGGTTTTTGACTCATCCCGAAATAAGTTTTAAACGAGTCATCTTGGGATTTTGACTATAACTTTTTTATGGGTAGTTTCAGACATCGAAATTTTTAGGATATTGAGTAAAGATAACAAATAATAGGTGGTAAAAAATTCAAGATCTGATTCATTATATTTTTGGAGATATCTCCTATGGAAGTTAGGGTTTGTGACTAGTCCTGAAATTAGTTTCAAACGAGACATCATTTTATTTTCGCTATAAAAATATTTCGGTGAAGTTTCAGAATATGAAATTTTCAGAATCCTAAGGAGACATAGTGAATTACCCGTGGAAAAATATTCATAATTTTAATCATTATAATTTGTGAGATATATCTTGTGGAATTGAGGAATTTTACTAATCTTGAAATTAGACTTAAACAAGTCATTTTGGTATTTGTGCTATAACATTTTATCAATGAAGGTTCATACTGTGAAATTTTTAGGAGTTTAAGAAGTCGTATCAGAGTACTACAGGCCAGAATTCCAAACTCAAAAGGGTTCAAAGTTCAGAGATACATTACGACAAAGGTCATCCATCCAGACATACTCCAAAT
The DNA here is from genome assembly GCA_032191745.1 of Picea mariana. Lineage (NCBI taxonomy): Eukaryota > Viridiplantae > Streptophyta > Pinopsida > Pinales > Pinaceae > Picea > Picea mariana. Next base: position 149,219 of record JASDQU010014800.1, on the reverse strand, counting down.
TAAGGGTTTGAAAGGTACGTAACTTACAATTGGCATAACTTTTTACCATAAGATCTATTTTTTATTATTCAAGTTTTGTAATAAAGAGGAAAAAGAGGAGAATTATTATTTTCTCACGTGGCTCCAAAGGCTCCTCCAAAATTTATTTCACCAACTAAACCTCCATAGAGTTCAACCATGACTCAAGAAGAAAGAGAATAACTCTTTCGCCACATTGGAAAGGTGGAAAAGAATATGGATGGGGTGGAAAATAAGATGGATGAGGTGGAAAAAAAGATGGATGAAAATCAAGAGCATATGGAAAATAAGATGTTAGAATTGAAAATTTCCATGTCTTCCATGATCTTACATGCTCTAGATGATAGACTCCTTAAAGGAGATATCAAAATGCAAGGAAATCATGAAAATGCAGAGGAAATAAAGATTGAGTCCCAAAATCATGGTTATTCATCACTTCACGATCCACATCATCGAGGTTTCAATGTAGCACCAAGGAACTACTTCATTCCAAAGATCAATACGAGGAAGTTTGATGGTAAAGATCCTGTAACATGGATATTCGAGATGGAGCAATACTTTGATCTACACCAAGTGCCAAGATTACAAAAGGTACATGTTGCATCCTTGTGTTTAGAAAATAATCAATTTGTTTGGTATCAATGGCTTTGTGAAATAAAAAAGAATTATATTATCTCTTGGTCCATTTTTACAGATGAATTGATATCACATTATGGGGATATTAATAGCAATATGTTATTTAGTCAATTGATCAACCTTTGGCAAAAGATCCAATTACAGAGCACATTCAACAATTCCAAAAGCTCAGTGTCAAGGTAAAGAACATTCCTTCTGTTAGATCTTTTTATGGACACTTTAAAGGAGAACATTCAACAATAGGTGTGTCTTTTTGAACCTAAATCCCCAGAGTAAGCTTTCAGTGTGGAAAGGAAAGTGGAAAACAAAAATATGGCTACTAGAAAGGTGGCCACTAACAACTATAGAGAGCAACATGTTCCCTCTCCTAAACTCACTCAATCGACAAGGTTGACACCTCAACAAATGGATGAAAGAAGAACAAAGGGACTATGTTTCAATTGTGATAGAAAGTACAGTAAGGGGCATAAATGCGGTGAGAAGAAATTATTCTACATAGATTGTGAAGAGGAAGAAGATCAAGAATTGGAACCATCATACGATCTAGATCTATAAGAGACTACTCCAACGATATCTTGTCATGCATTGGCCTGCATAAATACTCCACAACCCTCAAGATACAAGCATACATAAAAAAAAAAAAGGTAACAGTGTTGATTGATTCTAGTAGTATCCATAACTTCATCGGTTACAAATTAGCAAAATATTTCAATTGCTTTATATTTCCAGCACCTGAGTTTCAGGTAATGATTGTAGATGGAGGTACCGTAAATTATTCTGGGAAGTGCCATAATATTAAGCTCAATACGAGGGAGTATTTTCTGGATAGTCCCATGATTACCATCCAAATGGGTGGTATTGATGTTGTAATAGGGGTCTAGTGGTTACAATCATTGAAAACAGTGGCCCTTAATTTTTAAGATTTTTTCATGATATTTTTTCGAGAAGAAAAGGAAATTGAGCTTAGAGGTATCCAAGGGAAATCCTCTAAGGTGATAAGCTTTAATAGCATGACAAAATTATTCAAAAAGGGACACCATGGTGTAATTGCACAGTTGTGCTCACTAGATGTTCAAGCTTCTATATCCTCTGCTCCATTGGATTTCCAAACGATTATCAATGACCATACCAAGGTATTTGGAGAGATGCCTAAGGGTCTTCCACCTACTCGAGATTATGATCATGTTATTCATTTGCAACCTAGAAGTGTACCACCTAACATTAGGCCTTACAGGTATCCATATGCACAGAAGAGTGAGATTAAGCATATGATCCAAGAAATGTTAGAGGTTGGCATCATTCAACCTAACCAAAGTTCTTTCTCTTCACCAGTAGTGATGGTTACAAACAAGGATGGTTCATGGAGTATGTGTCCAGATTATAGACAACTCAACAAAATGACCATCAAAGATAAGTTTCTTATTCCTTTCATTGATGAATTATTAGATGAATTGCATGGAGTAAAATTCTTTACTAAGCTGGATCTTCATTTGGGATATCATCAAATCATAATGAGGAAATAAGACATTCTCAAAATGGCCTTTAGAATGAACGAAGATCATTATGATTTTTTATTTATGCCATTTGGACTTACTAATTAAACTTCAACATTTCAAAGCTTGATGAATTCTATTTTCAAACCCTTCGTTAGAAAATTTGTGTTAGTATTTTTTGATGACATACTAATCTACAACAAATCGTGGGATGAGCATGTACAACATGTTGGCAAAGTATTACAACTTTTGGAAGAGCGACAACTTTATGCAAATCCTTCCAAGTGTGCCTTTGGGGTTCAATAAGTGGAATATGTAGTATACCTAGGAAGGTAATATGGGGTACCTAGGGAGGTACCCAATGGAAATGTGGTTATGTATTATTAGTGGAATTCATTTAATATATGAGAATGTGGCCATTCAATGTAAGGTGGACTAGGTCCACTATATTAATAAAGGCCCACTATGGTAGTTAGATGTAATAAATGTGAGAAGACTCTCTAGAAGGTTCCTAGGAGATAGAGAGAGTAATATAAAGAAGTGTAAGCAATGTAATGAATCATAGTGAATAATATTGTGAATGTATCAAGCATTGCTTGAGGAGTGTTATCCTTCCTTAAGGAATAATATATGGTGTTACCCTACCTTAAGGGTTTTGGCTATTTCTTGTGTTCATGTTATGGTGAATGATTTATGGTTTATTCTTGGTCTTATTGAAGTATATTTTCATATTTATTCAGGTACTTAACAATTAGTATCATAGCACTTTCCTTGGCCAAAGAAGGGAATAATTTTTTGCTCTTTTTGCAGAATTTTTCTGGGGAAGAAAAAGAGGGCGATGCACTTAAGGTTCAAATCTGAAACTTTATTAGATGAATTTGGAAAAACAAATTGGGTATTTGAATTCCTCTTGGAAAAATACCCAATTTCAAAAAATAAATCAGCCGAAACGGAGTCCAGGAAGTAAAGTTATGAGCATTTTAAATTCAACAGTTTTTTAGTGTTTTTCCGGAAAAAGCCGTGATTTTTTGCAGTAATTTATTTTTAAACCCTTGTTATATTTTTGGGGTTTTTCATAGAAAGATGTATTTTATAGGGAAATGTGATGGCCCTAGTATTTAAGCATTCATTAAAGAAATAAATTCAGCATGAGAAAGTCGGCATGGGAAGAGAATTGGCCCCATTGGGTAGCTCTCAAATTACAAGGTGATGCTGCCATTTGGTGGAAATCACTTGATTATAAGGAGAGGATGACACTCTCCAATGGAGAATTTGAAAAACTATTGTTCGACAAGTGGTCTCATGGAAAAAATAAGGATACAGAGAGAACCAAGGGTTTATTTTCATGTGACAAATCTATATTACAGGTTCATGGTTGTATTCATAAAGAAAATATCATTGTTTATATTAACCCTAGTTGCATGCATAGTTTTATCAATGTTCTATTGGTTAATAGATTGCAAGTTCCAGTAAAGAATATTCAAAGCACACAGGTTGAGGGTAAAAATGTTCAAATTGTTAAATATTTGAAGACTAACATGGATAAATATGTGTTGCATTCAGATTTTATGATATGGATATGGATGAAGTGGATATTGTTTTGGGGTATCCTTGGATGGAATCAGTAGGTACCATTAATATTAATGTGAAAAAGAAGTTTTTGAAGTTGTGGTACAAGAAAAAGAAAATCACATTGCAGGATGTGTCTCTTAATAAGAAAGATGGGCCCACGGAGGCCAACAAAGCAGTTATTGTTGAGTCCGAAGTTGAATCGGAGGCAAAATCTATAGAAGGAGATGAAGCAAAACCACAAGAAGGACACAATAAAGAAACTAAGGAGGTCATTGAATCAAAGGCACGATGTGTTGCATATTTGAAGAAAACAAAACAAATTCCTACAGTTGTTGTATATTGTCATCCACATCATATACAGAAACACCAATCATCAAGGCAAGGGCGTGAGCATCAACACACTTATGCACCAATAGGGAACCAGAAAGGAAACCAATCCAGAGGTACATGGAGGCCTACCAACACTACAAGAAGACATCAAGCTGGAGAACTAATCCCATGGAAACATCGACACGTTGCAAAGCAAGAGCAGGGTGGCAAGGCAACAATTGGACATCATGTTCATCTTCCATTAGGATGGATGAATGGTCATACTTGGTACCAGTTGGATACATTGCTTAGATGATCATATTGTATGGTGTCTTCTCATGTTTCAAGGACGAAACATGTGAAGGGGGGTGGAATGTAGTATACCTAGGGAGGTAATATGGGGTACCTAGGGAGGTACCCAATGAGAATGTGGTTATGTATTATTAGTGGAAGTAATTTAATATATTAGAATGTGGCCATTCAATGTAAGGTGGACTAGGTCCACTATATTAATAAAGGCCCACTATGGTAGTTAGATGTAATAAATGTGAGAAGGCTCTCTATAAGATTCCTATGAGATAGAGAGATTTATATAAAGAAGTGTAAGCAATGTAATGAAGCATAGTGAAGAATATTGTGAATGTATCAAGCATTGCTTGAGGAGTGTTATCCTTCCTTAAGGATTAATATATGGTGTTACCCTACCTTAATGGTTTTGACTATTTCTTGTGTTCATGTTATGGTGAATGATTTATGGTTTATTCTTGGTCTTGTTGAAGTATATTTTCATATTTATTTGGGTACTTAACATAATATTTGGGTCATATTGCATCTCATGAAGGTGTAAAAGTGGACCCTAAAAAATCAAAGCTACGAGGGAATGGCCAGTTCCCAAAACCTTGAAGAAACCTAGAGGATTATTAGGATTGATAGACTATTACCGCAATTTTTTCAATAACTATGGTCAAATAGCGTCACCTCTAACAATATTATTAAAGAAGAAAGCATTTTATTGGATTCAAGAAGCAGCCAAATCTTTTGAAAAACTTAAGGAGGCTATGTGTATAACTCATGTCCTGACCACACCTAACTTCACAAAAACATTTATTGTGGAGTGTGATGCCTCAAGCCATGGCGTTGGTGCAGTTTTAATGCAAGAAGGAAGGTCCCTTGCCTTTGAAAGCATCCAATTTAAAGGGAAAAAGTTACTCAAACCCATTTATGAAAAATAAATTTTGGACATACTACATGCAGTTAAGAGATGACGCCCTTACCTAATAGGAAGACACTTCAAAGCAAAAATAGATCATGATAGTTTGAATTACTTCTTGGAGAAACGATTATCTTCATAAGAGCAACAAAAATGGGTGCCAAAGATGTTAGATTATGAATTTTAAATTATCTACAAGAAAATAAAACATAATATTGTGGTAGATGCACTTTCAAGAAAGAAGAAGAAATAGAGCGAAATTTGACTTGGATTTAAATAATAAGTGACAATATTTTTTAGCCTTCACACTAGGTTGCACTTCTCACCTTTTTTCACTTTTATCTAGATTGAAACTAAGGGATTAATTTTATAACCCTTTAATTCAACCTTGGAATATATGTTTAATAATAATATTTGACCTTGTTAAGAATATATCTCAAGAACTTAAATACCTTCACCCTTTCTCTACTTTAAAAAGAAATATCTTATAAAATTTAATATTTCCACCTTTTATGTCTTCTTAATACTTTACCTTTTACCAATATTTTCATGTTATCCACTTTTCATTTACAACCTTTCACGTTATTCAAGTTACCAATATTTTCACGTTATTTACTTTTACCTCCATGTAAAGAGATATTTATATTTGTTTTTTTTATTCCTCCACTTAAAAATTAAGCGCCTATATCATAAATGTGGATTTTTTCCTTGCCGAATATACTTCTTGCTATATTCCTTAAATGTTATTTGGCTTTTTATAAATCAAATTTTGGATTTTAAGAGAGCTCCAATAATATTTTCCTCGCATTGTTCTCCTTATGTCTGATGTGTAGGGTCTTTGTCTAGAAGGGCACACACACCTTCGCCCAAGTCTTCAAGGAGACACAATCTAGGGTTGCTCCAACATCCAAGAGTCACATCGATTGGGAAAGTGGGTGCCTTGGGCGTGCAAACACGTCAAGAGGCTTGCCCAAGCATGAGGTGAAGCAAAGGGTGGAGGCAACCAAGAGAAGGGGTGCACTAAAGAGGTTGGGGTGCACTGGCATGAGGAGCGTACCAAGGTTGGGGTGCGCCGATCTAAAGGGACAGAATGGTTGATGGGCGCACAAGTTTGTTTGGGTGCACCAAGTTCACAAAAGGGCTCGACGATTCATTTGGATGTGATGCATGACGATTCATTTGGATGTGATGGTTCATGAAGGGGTGTGACACAACCAAAGGATGCGACGCTTTGTGTTGAAGACCTTTGAAGTACATATAAGAGAACAAGGGAACACAACCAAGGAAGGAGATTTGAACAACAAGGAGACCAAGATCAACTCTGCAATTCTGAGGCATACTTGGACGAAGAGAGGCGAGCTCCCTTAAGGAGCCAAGTCACTTCACATGGGAGGACCTGTGCTGTCTTGAAGTGATTCTGTGGACAGAGTTGGGGCGACCATCTTTTGGGCTGAGTTTTGGGAAGTCTTGTTGCAGGTCTAGGTGAGGAAGTTATGAGATAAAACCACGGGTCTGTGTGAAGTTTTGTGATAGAGAAGAGACAATGAGTCTGTGGTGGGAACACATATGGGGTGCACCGTAGGAGTTGCGAAAGTTGTCATGAAAACAAGCCTTGGTGTTACGAATCTATGCATGAGTGTTTTGGTGAGGTGAGTTGAGTCGTGTGACTCTACCAAGTTGTAAACTGAGCTGATAGTGCTCATATTGTAATTGTTTCACAATAATAAGACTTAGCCCAGAGTTAGGAATGTCTTGTGCCACCTGCATTATATTTGTGTGTCTCTTGTTTGTTTCACAAGTGTTCTCTTCGTTTCATGGATGTATGCTTAAATGACTAAGTGTTAAGACTGCTACCAAATTGTCTAAGTATACAAGTGAGTTGCACTAGAGTAGGAGTGTGACTCACTCGTAGCCTATAATAGAGTATGGGTATGATTTAGGTGAAGAGGCGTAGTTCAGACGAAGTCTTCTTGGTGTTGCCAAGCATCCAAGTGAGAAATATCATGGTGTCACATGCCCTCAAGAGGTGCACGATCACAATATTTGGGCAGGCACACTGTGGGGAGGTGATAGATGGTATCAGAGAATATTTTTCTCTTCACCACTAGCGCAATCAGAATGGTTGTGTTGAGGCACACTACAGTTGGTTTCACAATTCATTGCAAAGATACTTTAGTGGGAACGTTCCTAGACATGGTGAATGATTCATTGGGGTGAACTGATTCATCACAGAGACTTTGCATCAGACTTACGACAAAGGTTATGATTGACAGTGTGGTTGAAGGTTGATTTGAGCGCACACCTTGTATAGACCTAGAGAAGAGTTTATGGTGAAACGAAGCACTTGGACATGGTGGGTGATCGCAGATTTCATATCATGACTTGTCATAGAGTTGATCACATAGGTAGTTTGGGCACATACTTGGTGAAGGTTTGGTAAGGTGGGCTAACCTTTCACAAAGATAGTCTCAACACAGACTCGGTTGGTTTGATTTGCGATAAAAGTAAGAGCCAGACCTGTGTGCATACCTTGAGAAGACTGAGAGAAGATTTCATTGGGTGAACCAAGCACTTGGGAAAGGTAGATGAATGCAGAACTTGTCTTAGATCTAATCACAAAAGTGATCAAAGAAGTGAGCACAAAAGGTGATTGCATAAGTGGTTGTGAAGGGGAACAGTTATGGGTTGCAGCAAGTGGAATCACTTGGTTGAGTTGGATGAGTTGAGGTGACCTAGAGCAGCTTCGCAACAAGGTAGTTGGTTGGGAACATTTTCATCAAGACATCTTTGTGTCATGCATCGCCAAGAACAACAATTGAGTTGAGTTGGGTTGTTTGATGAATGGGTCAACTGCAACCTTCGGATGAGGTGACTCTTCATAGAGTTATGCAGGTCAGTTAACAACATTATGACTTGACATTTGGATGGTGTGTGTGGTGATGGCAGGACATTGGAGATGATTTTGGTTGGTTGCATGAGAAGTTTGAGACTTAGATGTTTTTTGAAGTGGACGAATGAACTTAGCCTTGTAGCACAGTGAAGGTGCTATGCAGGTTTATGGATATTCGAACAATGCTTGAAGGGAGTTCATGTGGAGAGTCGGTTGCTTGGGCAAGTAAAGGTCCAACACAACAGACTTGAACCATGGGTGCAACCAAGAATGTCATTGGGAAGGTACGGTTGGTTTTGAGTTCTTGCATTTCCTAATTGTTGCAGTCAGAGTTATTCGAAGGGAAGTCAGATGACTTGGTGATTCAAGTGTAATCAGTTTCCATGGTGAAAACTGACTGACTTGAGGGTGGCTCAAGTGGTGCAGATTCAAAGAAGTCTTGTAACAGTTTGGGACACCTTGACTGGGTGAATGTGCAAAGAGCTTGGGGTCACCTACTTGGATGAGTCTTGTGGTGGACTTAGATAGATTTGGATGCAGTTGTAGAGGTGGCTTGAGGAAGTTGCCTAACTCTTTGATGAGGTGCATTGGACAGGTCGACGTGATGAAGTAAGCAGCAAGGTCTAGATGTGTTGAGTTTGAGAGGATGAATGATGTATATTAGTGCGTTGGTGCCTTAGACAAATTTATTGGGTCATGCGATCACTTGACAGTCATGACGATAGTGCCAGGGTTTGGACACTTGCAGGAGGTGCAAGGTAGTTATTTTCTAAGAGATGAATGGAGTCAGTAAAGAATTTGACCAAGAATTGTTGGTAGTCAACCTGAATGGGAAGAACGCAGACCAAGTGACTTGGGTAGTGTTCGCTTGCCTTTGGTATGGGACATTAGATGAGGCAAAGCGTACCTTAGTGTCTTGTGGATGATTGTGCAATGACTTAGAGATCCTGGAGGGTCGTTGCTTGAGGTCGGAAGAAGTATTGGTTCAAACATGCCAAGGCATGGAAGTTCTTTGAGGTGACTCATTCTACTTAGAGCAATTTGGAAAATTCTTTGGGATGTTTAAGGAGTGTGAGTGCATTGGCCACACCCATTGCAGATGTTGAATTGCGGAGAGGTGACTCGATGGAAGAAGGTGAGTTGAGGACTTGCCTTAGTTTGGATTATTGTGTAGACATAAAGATTTCAACGTGAAAAAATTACTTGGGCATGGGCGTTTCTCTTGTCTTGGGGTAGCATGGTTGGGGATGAAGCCTAACCATTCAAAGGCATAGAGAGGTAGATGCAGAAACATGGTCGAGTGATAAAGTAGTGGGGAAAAGGCAGTCTGGATGTGCAATACTTGGTGTAGATGGGACGTTTCATATTTGAAGACACATATGAACATGGGGAGAAATCGCCCAAGGAAGACAAACTATTGGACTTGATCATAGTTTGATTAACAAGAGAAAAGTTGGTTGAATGTGCAGATGCACATTGATTTCCCTTGACTCTTCGTAGAATTGGATGTGATACAAACTATGTGTAGAATATTGGATTACTATACCATGAGGTGGACAGTGGAGTTAAGTTGCCACATATGACTTTATTTTAGGGTGACTTCATAGTGCAACAAGATGAGGGGTGACATTGCATTGGTCTGAGGTTGTTGTACAGATGAATCAAATTGTGAAAGGAAGTGACCAATTTATGCATGAAGGTGTGCAGACTCAAGGAGTGTGGCAGTTGGACTAACCATTCAACTAGTTCATGACTTGGGCGAGAACAACAACATGACAAGGGGGTCAAGAGTACAAACACATTAGTAAGTTTGGAGGCACAACACTTGGAAATTCTATATGATCTCCTTGACGAAGATTGGATGTGGAAGTAGGGAGGAAAGGGTGGACACTTGCCTTAGTCTTTGGAGTTGGATGGAGTGATAGAGATGTGGACAAAAAAGACTAAGTTCGAGCATAGAGATGCACATTTCAAGAACTGGACGGGACGATTGGACTAGCTACCCAACTAGTGCAGGACTTGAGGCTATAACATTATGTGGAGACATGGCAGAGTTGGTTGAAGTATGGATGCAGCAACAAGTTCACAAGAGTTCAACACTTAGACATTTTCATGTTCTGATTGAGGTTGCAACAATGGAGGCAAAAACAACAAAAAAATAGAGTGTGATTGTCGCAACATGACAGTGGAAGCTTGGACACTACATACATAGTTAGGGAGGAGACATCCTTCCATTGTAGCGGATGGATTGGTAACACACAACTTTGGGAAGAGGGTAGTTTGGATGGTTTCACAGGTTGCGGATGATTGCAGTGCGAGTTAGAAACTTGGGGTTTTCACTTCGCAAGGAAACTTGAGGTTTCCACTTTGACATAAATTTGGGGTTTCCAATTGGCACAAAACTTGGGGTTTCTGGAAAACATAGTTATGATGGAGGCACAAGTTTGGGAAAAGACTTGGAGATCACAACTTTTGTGGATGTTGCCAGGGATGGAAACTAGTTGAGGTGGGGGAGGTTGTAAGTTCGATGGCTAGAAGGGCGTGGACACCTTTACCCCAAGTCCTTAAGGAGATGGAATTTGGGGTTGCTCCTGCACCCAAGAGTCACACTAGTTGGGAAAGTGGGCACCTTGGGTGCGAAAACATGCCAAGGGGCTTGCCCAAGTATGAGGAGAAGCATGGGGTGGAAGCAACCAAGTGAAGGGGTGCACCAAAGAGGCTAGGGTGCACCGACATGAGGAACGCACCAAGGTTGGGGCATGTCGGTCCTAAGGGACATGACGATTTATGGGTGCACATGTTTGTTTGGGTGCATTGGATCTGCGAAAGGGCACGACGATTCATTTGGGCATGATGGTTCGCAAAGGGGAGTGACACGCCCAAAGGATGTGGTGATTCACGACAATGACCTTTGGAATCCATATAAGAGAAAAAGGGTGCACAACCAAGGAAGGAGATTTGAACAAAAATGAGAGAAATATCAGCTCTACGATTATGAGACATACTTGGATGAAGAGAGGTGAGCTCCCTCAAGGAGATAAGTTGCTCCACAAGGGAGGAATTGTGTTGCATTGAGGTGATTCTATGGACAAAGTTGGGACGACCTTCTTTTGGATGAGTTTGGGGAAGCCTTGTCACAGGTTTGGGTAAGGAAGCTATGAGATAGAACTGCAAATCTATGTGAATTCTTGTGATAGAGAAGAGACAATGAGTCTTTTGTGGGCACACGTACGGGGTGCATTGAAGGAGTTGTGAAAGTTATCGTGAAAGAAGAGGCTTGGTGTAACGAATCTATGTATGAGTGTCTTGGTGAGGTGAGGCGAGTCGTGCGACTCTGCCAAGTTGTAAACCGAGCTGGTAGCGCTCATATTGTAATTGTTTTAAAATAATAAGACTTAGCTGGGTGTTAAGCAGGTTTTGTGCCACTTGCACTATATTTGTGTGTGTCTTGTTTGTTTCTCAAGTGTTCTCTTCATTTCATGGATGCATGCTTAAATAATTAAGTGTTAAGACTGTTAACAAATTGTCTAAGTATACAAGTGAGTTGCATTAGAGTAGGAGTGAGACTTTCTTGTAGCCTAGAATAGAGTATGGGTATTCTCTAAGTGAAGAGGCGTACTCTGGACAAAGTATCCTTGGTGTTTCCAAGTAACCAAGTGAGAAATGTCACGATGTTGCATGCCCTCAAGAGGTGCAAGATTGCAATATTCGGGCAGGCACACTGTGGGGACATGACATGATGTAATACCATAGTGAGGACTCGTTCTCGATTCAATATTTTTCTTCACAATCTACCTCTATAGCCTTCATTTACATTCACAACTTACACACACACACATATATAACTTTATTTCTATACCACTATGGAATCTTTTGATTTTTGACCATTTCTTATAATTAGAGTAAAGATTGGGCCACAAACCTAGTTTTTTTTTTCAAGAAAAAAATATTGTATTTTTATTTGAGATAAACAAAAATTTAATACTCAAGTGCTCTAGGATCAATCCAAAAAAGATCATCTAGAGATAGATGTCTTCAAGATACATAAATATCCATAGACTTCATAATATCAGGTATATTATCTATCAATTAATTGAATACAAACATTAGACTTAACAGTCCCATGTATTGACAAATTACAACTTCAAAAGGAGTTCAAAAATCATTAAATGAAAACTGTTGTAAAACCACTGTATGGCCATCATGTACTTCTTCCAAGGAACCGTAAAGCTCAAAAAGATGAATTCCTTCCTTTGAGAGTTGATTTGCAATCTTGTTATGCTCTTTATAAATATGAGTATAACTGACCCAAAGAAATTGGTTAGATATTTTCTTTAATTGTTTTGCTAGTGCAAGGAGAGAATTATTTTGTACTTGGAGGCTTTCTTTCATCCAATTAATGACCATAAATGAATCATCCATGACTTGAAGCTTATCAATCCCTTTGCCCAAAGCAGATTTTAATGAGTAGTATAAGGCCTTGAATTCCCCTTGGTTATTTGTTCCTCTTCCTATATTACCTTTGACATGGAAGGGCCACAAGCCTAGTCATTGAAGAATTTTTTTTTTTTTTTTCTCTTCCTTTCTAAAAAAAAATCCATTAACAAAATAAACTTAATCACAAATCAGTAGAATAACTAAAAAATTGTACTTTACAATAGGCCAATGAAAAAACCCTTCTAATACCAATTGAAGTGAACCTGGTGGTTGACTTCTTGAAAACATTATGAATGCATAAAGTAATCCCACACACACACTATGAATTAATCCCACACACACACTATGGAATGCAAATCCCAGGGAAACCCACTAGGCACTTCCCTTCATTTTGAGGATGGTACCCGGGGTACACCAGTTGGTTGCAATTTTGGAAACCTAACTTGACAAGGACATCAAGTGAGGCCCATAATATCCATAGAGGTAGCCAACCCATGGACTTGACCATGTGACCTCTTGGTTGTAATTCACATCACTTAACCACTCGAGCTAACCCACCAGGCTATTTATTATATGGATATCTATGAGAATGATGATTAAATGATTACAATGAACACTCATATAAACACATATAAGGGGTGATAAGTCACATCCTTCAAGAAAATTTATGACTATCATTAAACACAATATAATAAATATATAATATTGATCTATATGACTACTAGTACAACATAAATGATTATACATCATTACATAGTGGTAATACACTTTAGGTATATTACATTTGGGCATTACCATTCAAGCCCATTTGAAAATAGGTTTATTTAAGAAGTTGTCAATGCATTTCTTATGCTAATTTTTGAACATCTTATTCTAATTCGATGGAGGATATACCTTGTTTCCAATATCTACAAAGGAAAACTTCCAGACTTGTTAAGAGAAAGGTCACTTAAAAAATAAATGTTTCTAAGTCTGTTCCATTGTTTTACACAAAACACATCTTGGTGGCCCTTGTATTCCTTATCTACTAGTCTTCAATTATTAGAATTCTCCCATTCACCATAATCAAATTGGAGATATTCACCTTGGAGAGTCCATCCCTGATCCAAATGTATTTCTATATTCAAGAGTGAGGAGGAAAACCAGATTTCACAATTGAAATATATAGCCCGAGTTCATTGAGTAAACATTGCTTTACGATCCAAACCTTGGTTATCTGAAGATAATTCTTCCACTGAGGTTAAGCCATGAAAGAGGGATTGAAGGTGTCTAATACAACTTCTATGTGAACTAGACAAGTGATTTGTTTCCATCCTAGCCATCTCCCTTCATATTTCGCATCCCAAAGAGACATGCCAAATAGAGTTATGCTTCATTAATAGGTCATCCAATCTCGTAGATTCATTAATTGTAAAATATACTTCAGAAGGGGTCCCCCTAATATGTCATCCTCCTAGATTTTCATCAACCTTCCATTTCCTATAATCCATGTTAGCTGAGATTGGATTATTGATGTCATCGCTTTATACAATTTTCAAATTGGCTAACCTCTCTCCTCTATTACTAGGTTGTCTAGACATATTTTCCCACTAGAGTGAGAATATTTTTTTTCATATTTTCTTTTCACCATTATGATTTTCCAGTTACTAGATGCCATAGAATCTTGGCTCCCAAATCAATATTCATGAGAGCAGGGTCTTTTATTTCCAGGCCCCCATTGTCTTTTGGGGATTTAATTGTGTTCCATTTATGAGGTGGATTTTTTTGTGTATTGGATTTTCGTCCTTGCCACAAAAATTTTCTAATTTATTTTCCAACCTACTACATTATTCTATATGGTGTCAACATTATTGAACTCTAGTAGATGATGAGAGTTGATAAAAGTGACTTAATGAGCGCCTATATGCCAACCAAAATTTCCCATTGAGACCCCTAGTTAAGCATCTTGTTTTTTATTTTGCTCATGATATTTTGCCACTCTGTTGAAGTTGTATTACTCAATGAAATCAACATTCCTAGATACTTGAATGAGGATGAATTTTGTCCACATGGGAAATATAATATTCTAGAAATGAGGTGCAAGTAATGAACACTTGTATTCCTAATGTATTTGAGACTTTGCTCTTTGTTAATTTGACCTCCTAATGTACTTAAGATTTGACTTAACACAAATTTGAATATTTTAGCTATTATGGTCGAGGAAACCCTTAGAAGAAGTGTATCATATGCAAATTGAGAGTGATTAATTTCTTTAACACCTCATGCTATGCTTATTCCTTGGAGTTTTGGAGACACTCTTTTGTGCTTCAACCTTCTACTCATTAACTCCACCATAATAATATACAATAATGGAGAGATTGAACAACTCTTTTGGAGGCCTCTTTTGCTTTTGAAAAAAAAAGTGATCTTACTATTTATTAATGGGGCAATCCAAAGGGATCCTATGCAAGATTTAACTCATGATATAAAAGAATAAATAAAACAAAATTTGTGGAGGACAACAAACAAAATTGCATGGTGCACCTAATCAAACACATTAGCCATGCCCATTTTTACTAGCATCCCCTTTTTCTTTGTTTTTTCTATCGGAGTGAATTGCCTTCTGAACCAAAATAATATTGTCAATGATTTTTCATTTCTGCACAAATCCACCTTGATTACCAGAGATAAGATTTGGTATAATATTTTTCAATCTATTTTCTATTATTTTGGTCAAAATATTTTAAGAAGTGTTACATAAGGAGATAGGGTAGAATCTAGAGAATGAGGAATGATTGCATTCTTTAGGAATTAAAGCTAGAAATGATTATTTAGTGTTTCCCCAAGCATAAATATAATTTTCTCATTGTATACAAGTCGAGGAGATATCCACACCCTCTTCTTACTGCCATTATTGCATTGGGGTTTGGCTTTGGCCATGGATTCTAACTTTGGAGGGGTCCCCCCCTTCTATATCATGATGTTCTCATCTTTTGCGCTTTAGTCTCTTTGTTAGGGAAGTCTCCAAAATCTCAGCCCTCATTGTTTGTGAAGAATCTTGAAAATATCTTCGAAGTTTCACTTCCTGCCTCTTCATCATGGCATATGGATTTGACTTTGGCGAGGTGTGGCTTGATTGGTCAATTTACTGGCATCTATCCATCTCCAATATCTATGGCTAACTAGGTTTGGAGAAACTGACAAGTTTTGATCAAAGGAAAGTTGACCCATTAATTCTATGGAAGGGGTTTCTACGCCTTCCTATTTGAAGTCAAACAAGACAAGGACCTCATCTTCAAAAAATGTCCTTATTTCTTTTTAACTACAAGAATGTACCTAAATCGTTGGACCCCAGATTTCAACCATTAACATGATGTTCCCTTAGTTGTGAAAGTTTGGGTTCATCTTCCACATTTACCCATGCATTGGTGTTGGAATGAAGACACTATGCATAGTATTAGAGACTTGTTTGCTTGATCAATGAGTGATGCACCACTTGTTCTTTCTAACTTGCAAAAGGATTTATAAAATGATAGAAATGCAAATACCCACCCATGATATGTGCATAACATTGAAACTAAATGGCGTGGACAAATGATTATTTACATCCACTATTTTTTTTGTGGGGTCAACATGACCCTCAAAGCTCTTTCTTCATCTTATTTTTCAGAAATTTTAACAAATCCTTGTAAAATTTTTCACTTGTTTTCAAGGGTCATTTATCCATCCTTTTCATATCAAATTTGGGGATTTTTATAATTTCCCTAAGGTGGTTATATTTTGTCCAATTAAGACTTTTCCTTATCTATTTCAATAACCACTACAAATCAAAATTAACATATGGATGTCTTTCATAAACTCCTTTTGACACCCTATTGATATCTTCTAAACTTTGGGCACTCTAGGGCTTGTGAAAACTATTCATAAATGTTTTCCTTATTACTTTTCTCACCTCCTTATGAAACTTCCTACCCAAGTCATTCATTCTCCTCACTTACCCCTAAATAATTGGTAATTTCAATGTACTAGGGAGGTTGTATGTGACACTAGTACTGTTTTATTTTGACTTCCCATAAAGGGAATACATATAACATGTACTAGGGAGGTTGTTTGCGACATTAGTACTATTTTATTTTGACTTCCCATGAAGGGAATAACTATTGCATGCATTATTGTCTCCAAAAAAATAATTTATTCATATTATGAAAACATAATATAATTGATCAATTTATATAAATTTCAAAACAAAATTACTTTTGCTATCACTTCTTACTTGCTACAACAATAGGCTCAACAACCCCAACAACTACATATGAATTATAAGTTGGTTCAAAAAGAACGTCCTAATGGGTAGAACCACCACAAGGCACCACACCCATGGAATCTTGAAAGGTTGTTATGCACCAAACACCCAAATAACATAAAAAGAGAAAGAAACGCAACTCCACACCTCACGAATGAGAGAGAGTAATGAATGTGAAGCCTCTTTGAGGGGGCAACATCCTTTTACAATAGAACAAATATACAAGATGAGATGATCTCTAAGACTATGTATCCTTGGTATATATAGGAAGCAAAGGGTACAATTACAATTAAAGGGTTTAGCTAAAAACACTAATATGACAATAGAAATGTAATAACTCAATATCTAGGGATTAACATGCCCCTCCCCTTCAAACAAAAGTTTCCCTCAAGACTTTATTAGTTGTGGGTGTTTTTGCATGAAGAAATCATCTTTCCATGTTGCCTCTTCTACTAGTAGGTTCTTCCACTTGATAAGATACTCAATAATTGCTCAATTTTGTAGTTTCTTGATGTTTTTTTTCAGGGTTTGTTTCCAATTCTAGTATGATTTTCCCTTCTTCATTAATATTTTAAATGATATCTTGACGTCGATTACCTTATTTAAGTAAGAAACATGGAAGATTGGATGCACACATGAAGATGGAGGCAACTCTAATTTGTAATCCATACTTCCAATCCTCTGCAACACCTTATAGGGACCATAGTACTTGGGTGCTAATTTATTATCCTTCTTTTGTTTCTTAAGGGACACTTGTTTGTATGGTTGTAGCCTAAAAAATACCCAATCCCCCACTTTGAATTCTCTTTCACTATGGTGTTGATGTACTTGTTGTTTCATCCTATTTTGTGCTGTAACCAAGTTGTCCTTCAATAATTTGAGAACGTCTTGTTGGTTCTCTATGTGGTCCTCCATTGCTTGAACCTTAATTTTCCCTCAATGGTGATGTGATGGATGGATGATGATATCCATGAAGTTCCATAAATGGGGACATTTTTTACGAAGTATGGAAGGATGTGTTGTACCACCATTCTTCCAAGGGAAACCATTTGACCCACTGTGACTATTTATCAGATGCAAAGCAACAAAGATACCCTTCTAGATATTTATTCACAATCTCAGTTTTCCCATCAGATGAGAATGGTAAGAGGATTTGTGAGCCAATTGACTACCAAAACAAGAAAATAATTCAATCCAAAATTCAATAGTGAAATTTGGATCTCTATCACTTACAATAATCTTGGGGATTCCATGTAGCTTCTAAACTAGTTCCATGAATGTTGTAGCTATTGTACTTGTTTTAAAAGGATGAGAAAGAGAGAAAAAATGGGCATATTTTGTGAGTTGATCCACCACTACCACGATGACATTCTTTCCTTCAGACTTGGGAAGACTTGTAATAAAATCCAATGAGGCATCTTCCTAATGTGGACTCGGTATGGATAATGGTTGTAGGAGACCCAAGGTATTTATTGTCTCTCCCTTATTCTATTAGCAAACCAAACATTCAACCATTAACATCAATTTTAATAACTTCCCCAAAAAAATCCTTCTTGATCCTCTGGTAAGTTTTTAGGAACCCTGAATATCCTCCTATAGGAGAAGTGTGCAATTCCAAGAGGAACTTCTGTTTGAGTTGGGAATTCTTAAATAAATATAAATGATCCTGATACCACATTGAATCATTCTTCCACACATATTTATCTAATGAACTTAGGTCCTCTTATAGTTGTTGAACGATCTTGCATATATTCTAATCGTGTTTCCACTCTATCCTTGTTTCTTCCACCCACTTAGATCGCAGAATGGAAATGGTACAAAGTAAGCCCTATGTGTCTTCTTCTTTCCTTGAAAGTGCATCTGCAACCACATTTTGTTTTCCTTTTTTTTAGATAATTTCAAAGTCATAACACATCATCTTTGTAACATACATTATGCTCAAAACTACATCAATGCCACGTCTTGAGGCATCACACTCCATAACAAAGGTTTTTGTGAAGTTAGACATGGCCAAGACTGGATTAGTACACATAGCCTCCTTAATTTTTTCAAAATCTTTGGTTGCTTCTTGAGTCCAAGAAAATGCCTCCTTTTTAATAACATTGTTAGAGGTGTTGTTATTTGACCATAATCCTTGACAAAATTATAGTAATATCCCATCAATCCTAATAATCCTCAAGCAACAAAAGAAGGACAATACATTAGCGCCCAAGTACTATGGTCCCTATAAGGTGTTGCAGAGGATTGGAAGTACGACTTGCAAATTGGAGTTGCCTCCATCTTCATATGTACATCTAGTCTTTCATGTTTTTTGCTTAAACTTAGGTAATTGACAGTAAGATCCCAATTCAAACTATTTTACCATAGATTAATGAAGAAGGAAAAAACATACTAAAACTAAAAACAATCCTTGAAACAAGGATCAAGCAACTATGAAATCGAGCAATTACTAAGTTCCTTATCTAGTGGAGGAACCTACTAGTAGAAGAGGTGATATAGGAAGATGAATTCTTCATGCTGAAACATCCACATCTAATCAATTGTTCAATGAAACACTTGTTTGAAGGGAAGGGGCATGTTAAGCCCCAAATAAATCCCTAGATATTAAGTTATTACATTTCTATTGTTATATTAGTGTTGTCTGTTAGACCCTTTAATTGTAATTGTACCCTTTTGTCTCCTATATATACCCCGAAGACCTAGTTTTAGAGATCATATCATCTTGTACATTTTTTCTATTGTAAAAGGAAGTTTCCCCATTGAAGAGGCTTCACATTCATTCTTCTCTCTCATTCTCAAGGCGTGGAGTTACTTCTCTTTCTATTTTTATGCTATTTGGGTGTTTGATGCATAACACAAGCTTTATCTCTCTCATAACAAACACCACTCTCTAGTGTTTATGCAATTTTTTGGCTTCCTTTCTTTTTCTTTCACCTCATCAACAACTACATCTTGGTGAGAATTCCTTTGGCCCACCTATCCATTTCATGTAATGAATTGGAGTTAGGTCCTATAACTAAAAACAAGTATGACAATCATGTTAATTGCAAATAGTTCACCAAGTTGATTCAACATTATACTCATCCTTTTTGTATTCAATTGAGGCCTTAATCATTACCCATAAAAAGTATATAATTCAAGAGAACATTAACCATGGTTTTACATTGAACCATATGCCAATAAAGCAAAAGAATGAAATTTTCTTGAACAATCCATGGCTACTACAACCCAAAATGATCTATCAAGGCTTACACAAATGAGTATAATTGGGTAAGAAATTCAATGGTTAGTGTCTTGCTTGTATGTGTAGATTTACTAGCTTTGGAACAAGGTAAGAAAATGCATGGTTTTACAAGAAGAAGTGGATTTGAATCTAATGTTGTTTTGGGCATTGGGCTTGTAGACATGTATACAAAATGTGGGAATGTTAATATATATCCTAAAATATATGTCGAATTCCGCACCCTCTCTCGCATAAAAAATAATGGATTATGAGTATTTTGTCTTGCAGGGGTCTAGGGAGGATGATACAAATCATAGTATGTTGGGACTTTTATATTAACATGGACCATCTCTCAACTAATGTGGGAAAACAAGTTTTTTATAGAAAGGTATTTGTGTTGTATAAACAATTTCAAGACACATAAATATTATGGCGCATGATTCAGGTGGATATTGGTGGCCACCCACCTATTCCAACTGGCTCCTCGTGTCCATTTTTGTTTAGCACATCTTTTTGTACTGCTTTATAATTGTGAGTTCTAGACTTCTGGGGTTGTCTGAAGCCTCACACATTCTCCAGGTGGATATGATTGGCCTCTCGCCTAATCCAACTGGCTTATTTTGTATGTTTTCATGTCAACACATCTTGTTGTACTTTCAAGGTTGTTTTGGGGCCCTAAACATTGTTTTTTCGACTTGCCACAATAAGAATATAGACATAGTCACAATTTGAATGACAGAATGTGTAGTTCTCTGAAATACCTTTCCAATGAGCTATCACGCGCCTAAAACAAAGGTCGTATGCAAAAGTTATAACCCTAGGAAGTTGAGATACCAAATTACACCAACTTACCCATAGGGCTCACATGACTTTTGGCGTTTCACCTTCTAGGGTTAGGTTTTTGGATGTCTAGGGTTTTGGAATTCATGAGTAATATGAAAAGGCCCTATGGATCCTCATTTTGATCCATTCTGCTCATATGGATGCGCGTAGTAGCCACATCTCTTCTCAGAGATAGCTACCACCATTCGATCAAGTTTCTGTTCTGCAGTTTTACAGTTTCATCCTATTTCATTATTTAATAGAAGATATTTTTCACTGAATATTTGCATTATTCTTCCTATCTTTGTGTTTATTGTATTTAGTTTGTTAATCAATTCGTTCCGCTCCTAAATACGAATCAGTGGTATCAAAGCAGTTTACTCTTCATTTATTTTTCTTCGTGCATGTCCCCAACAAGGTCTGGGTACAAGAAGTTGGGACTTGAATCCATCGAGCCATTACTAGATCGGTCACACCGAGCTCAAAAACAACCCATGGGAAACAAAAATAAAGATGATGGAGCAGGAGATCCTATTAAGATTTTGCTTGAGGAAGCCCTCGCGCAACAAAGGAATGAAATGATGGACAACTTCACGCAGATCCTTCGACGACTGCCCAAGGGAGAAGCATCTTCATCAAGTGGCCATGCAACCCCCTTCAAGGTACAGGTAAATTTTGATATTCTGTTATTTAAAGGACTGATAGATGTGGATGTTGTAGATAAATGGTTGAATCTGCTCGAAGGATATTTTTCGGTCCACAATTTTTCTGATAGGGAAAATATCACTTTTGCACTCCTCAAGGTCATTCCCCATGTGAAAGAATGGTGGGATACTTACTCTGAGCAAAGGATCTTGGAGGAATCTCCAATTTTTGTGGTGGCCCCTACATGGGATTCCTTTCGGGATGCCATTAAAGAACAATACTACCCTGTTGGAAGCTATGAGGACCAATACACCAGATGGACCACCCTATGTCAAGAAAGGGACCAGACAATACCAGGCTTCACCAATATTTTCCATACACTATGCACCAAATTGGGTATCAAAGATTATGAGCGTCATCTGGTGCTCAAATACCACGGCTTTTTGAATTGATACATTCAAATAGAAATGGAGTTCCTGGAGATCACCTCGTTGGGCACAACGTATAGATACACTATCAAGATCAAGCAAAAATTTAAGAAAAAACGACAAGAGTTTGGATCTGCAAACCCCTCACAGCTGAAGGAGGGAAAAGGCAGCCCGAACCCACATAGCAAGGGACCAAGTTGAGATGGCCACCCTCAGGACAATCCGTCCAAGCCACAACACAAGAAGGCCAACGAAAAGAAGAAGAAGGATACAGGAAAATGGTGTGAGTACCATAAAATTCCTTGGCACAACACCGACGAATGTTGCTCCAAGAAGTCCCTCATGGCCGAATTGAAGGCTTCTGAATCAGAGGTCGATTCTGATTCTGAGTCAAATCATGAAGGAGGGAAGAGGATTATCGATGTTGAACCCAATTCCACAGTCACTACCACCAAAGTCCAACCAAGCGAACCAGAAGAACCAGAGGAAGGGGAACGCCTCTTTCACTCGCAGATGTGGGTCAAGGGGGATCTTATTCATTTCATTGTCGACAGCAGTAGTTAGAAGAACCTAATTTTAATAGAGGTCGTCAAGCGGTTGTACCTGCCAACGACACCACACCCACATCCCTACACCATCCACTGGCTTCGTCAAGGAAGAGATCTCTGCGTCAACCAACAATGTCGTCTTCCCTACGACATCAAGCCTTTCAAAGATGAGGTACTGTGTGATATTTCTCCCCTTGAAGTTTGTGATGTTCTTTTAGGACAACCATATTTTTGGAAGCGTCATGTTGTGTATGAGTCTAGACCCTGCAATGTTATTATTACTTTGGGTAGACAGTTGTACAGGATCCCAGCGGTGGCACCGCCTACTGCTATTTCTTTAATCTCTGCTAAGCAATGTAGTAAGGTCATTTCACAGACCGAGAAGTTCATCTTCTTTGTGATTTGTTCTCACAGTAAGCAGAAGGTCGTTGCCAGATCCGTGGCCTCTACACAACGCCACTCTTTGTAGTTGAATCAAGTGGACAAGATCGTGGAAGAATACAGAGACATCTTCGCCTCACCTACAGGGGTACCAACAGACTGCCAAGTCAAGCATCCCATTGATCTGACCCCCAACACACCTCTACCTAATGGGCCAATCTATTGGTACTCGTCGATGGAGAATGACAAAATCAAGCGTCAGATCCAAGAGCTTCTTCAAAAGGGGCACATCAGATCCAAATCCTCCCCTTGCGGAAGCCCGATTGTACTAGTGCAGAAGAAGGATGGGACTTGGCGACTCTGCATTGATTACAAAGCCTTAAACAAAATCACAGTCATGAACCGCTACCCCATTCCCAAGATTGATGACCTTCTTGAGCAACTCAAGGGGCAAAGTTATTCAACAAGATTGACTTGAAGTTTGGCTACCACCAGGTTCACATCGAACCAACTGATGTCTGGAAGACAACCTTCAAGTTTAAAGAAGGTCTCTACGAATGGCTAGTCATGCCCTTTGGCTTAACAAATGCACCAGCCACTTTCATGAGGTTGATGGATGATGTATTGAGACCCTTCACCAACTCCTTTGTGGTAGTATATTTGGATGACATCCTCATCTTCAACAGGACGTGGGAGGAGCACACATGCCATATTCAACAGGTTTTGAGCACTCTATGACAACATAAGCTTTATGCCAACTTAGAAAAATTCTCTTTTGGCATGAACATGGTCCAATACCTGGGCTACATTGTTAATGAGCATGGAGTACATGTTGATCTAGCTAAGATCCAAGTCATCCGTGACTGGCCAACCCCAACCACACTGACTGAGCTTCAGAGCTTCTTGGGTCTCGCCAATTTCTACCGACGGTTCATGTTGGGATTCTCCCATATCGCATGGGACCTCAGCCAAGTGACGAAGGGAGGTGGTAGGGCCAATTTTGTATGGGGGAAGGAGCATAAAAAACCAATAGAGGATTTGAAACATCGCTTGTGCTCAGCTCCAGTACTCTCCTTTCCCAATCTGCAACACCCATTCGAGATTGAGACTGATGCATATGACTATGTTGTGGGCGTAGTTCTCACTCAACAGGGGCATCCTGTGGCATACCATAGTGAGACACTCTTTGATACTGTCTGGAAATACCCCACCTATGACAAGGAAATGTATTCCATTGTACAAGCCAGTTGTTAATGAAAACATTACATTCCAGGGAAAGAGACGATCATACACATTGATCACAAACCTCTGTAGTTCATACATACATAGGGGAAATTGCAGAACGATCACCATCAAAAGTGGTCCACCTACCTACAACAGTTCCATATCAACATCAAGTATAAGACATGTATCTCCAATCGTGTCACTGACTACCTCAGTCGACCTCCTGTGGTTGCACTCACCACTGTGCTCCAGTCCTGTGGACATGAAGCATTGGAGTGGCCCCAACTTTATCAACAAGATCTGGACTTCACCACCACATATCAGCTCTTGGGTACAGGTGTCATTGTCACTGATTTTCACATTCATGACATACTCTTATGCCACTCGGGCCATCTCTGTGTTTCTACAAGCGGGAGTGCAAAGTTGATTTGGGAAGCCCACTACAGTCGAGTGGCAGGACATTTTGGCGTCGAGAAAACTGTGGCTGTTCTTCAGAAACATTTTTATTGGCCAAAACTTCGACAGGACGTCATCAAGTATATCAGATCTTGCACTGCCTGAGCCATTGCAAAGCCAACCATCAAGAAGCAAGGCTTATACACCCCTCTTCCTATTCCCGAGAAGTCGTGGGAATCCATCTCAATGGATTATATGTCTGGTTTGTCATCCACCAAACACGTGAATGACTGCGTGTTTGTGGTCATTGATCGGTTTTCAAAGATGTCCATCCTCACAACCTGTAAGAAGAATTTCATAGTGGCAGAGATTGCCAAGCTCTTCTTCAAATGAGTTTGGGTCC
>JASDQU010014800.1:104550-121672 GCA_032191745.1 Picea mariana | reverse complement strand
ACATTTGGGTTCAAAATTCGATGATTAAACTCACATTTGTTAAAAAAAAAAACTTTTTAACATCAAAATTCTGTGAAAAAAAGTGAAATCTTTGTTTTGTTTTTATTTTTTAAATTTACCCCCAAAGAAACATTGCTTAGGAAACTTTATGCATTTAATGTCGCTTAAGTGTGGTATGACCCTAAGGAGGGCATATATGGGATTAAATGTGCATGTAATGGGTAAATGTATACGTGATACTGGTCGGCCTAATAATAAAGGGGCCACATGTACAATGTTTGAATAAGTATATAGAGAGATCATGTAGTCATTATTGAGGATATTGATTTGGATGTATTTGGGTATTTGGAGGAGGTTCTCCTATTCTTTAAGGGGTTATTGAGTAACTTATCTCTCTTATCTATCTTGTAGTTGTGATCCATGTTCACACATGGTGTGTACTTATGTTTTTTTTTTTTATATTCTAAGGTTTTGTTTCATAACATTTGGTATCAAAGCATACAATCTAAGGGTTTTCCTCCTTCAAATGAGTCACCTTGGAATTTTCACTATAACTTTCTTATGGGAAGTTTTAGACATATAAAGTTTTGTAGCTTGAGGTGAAATAGTAAGCTACCCGTGGTAAAAATTCCAAGTTTTTATTCACTATAATTTTTTATCTATAGCGTATGGAAATTAGGGTTTTGGACGAGAGTCTCGAACAAGTGTTCTTGGTAAAATATCCATAATTTTTTTTGTTTTGAAAAAGTTCCAATCTATAAAAAATTTAGGAGCCGAAGACATATAAAAAAAAAGGAGGTAAAAATTTGAGATTTTGATTCTCTATCATTTTTAAGTTACAATTTGTGGAAATTAGGGTTTTTGACTAGCCCTGAAACTAGTCTCAAATAGGTGTTATGGGAAAAACAATCATATATGCTTGTGCAAATATATGAATTGAGTGAAACTAGTTGCATTGGAAATATGATGGTCCATAGTGTTTAAAGTATAAATTTAAGAATCATATCATAAAAATTGGACACGTGGCATATCGAACAAGTTCACTGTTTGGAAAGGGAAAAACATCAACAAGTTTTGGTAAAGTTACCATAAATTTCACTTGGCCATAAAATTTTGGTCAAACCTATGGCATTGTAGAGAAGACATATCAGAAAAATACATGCCAAAATTTCAGAGATACATCAGCAGAAAGGTTGACCAACGAGACAATCTCCGAACTAGGGTTTTAAAAGGTATGCAAATTTAAAATTTTCATAACTTTTGATTGGGATGCCTGATTGAGGTGATTCAAAATATTCTGGAAAGAGAAAACATATGATTGTGTTTGAAAAAAGATAATAATTATATTGGATAATTATTGCTAATATATTGAGGTGCTGAGTTGAGGTTTGTGGTTAGACTTCACTTAAAAATCAATGGCAATACATACATTTGCATGAGACGAAGACAAAGATGAAGTCGATCCCATGGAATGGTCATGGATGATAAAGAAGTTTTATTTGAGTCCTCTTTGGGAAAGTTTTTATTTTCAGGGTGAAGCTTCTATGTGGTGGAAAATCCTTGATCAATTTACACACCACATGGGAAAAATTAAAAGAACTCTTCTCAAATAAATGGAATAGGGGTACAAAAATGGAGGAAACATATAAAATTCAATATGTGTTAAAAGAAGAAAAAGAAGAGATCAAGAATAAGGGTGACGAGCTATCTAAGATATGAGACCTCAATGAAGCACTCATTAAGGAGGTTCAAAAAGTAAAACAAGGAAAGAGTAGCAAAGGGAAGTGGGAAAATGATGAGTCAATGGAATAATTGAAAAAGAAAGATGAATAAATATGTATATTAGGAAACCATAATAAAAAAAAAATATTGGATGAGGTTAAGAGATTGAAAGAAGAAAAGAAGCATTGTCAAAGTCGAGAAAAATCAAGGATCTTGGACGAAGAAACTACCAAAAGACTCGAAGAAGAAATATGCAAGAAGATTAAAGAATCCTTAGACATGGATTATGTAAAATAAAAAAAGGCAATCTATAATTAAAGAAGGACATTAGAATTTGATAGATGGGGTCACATTGCAGATTCAAAAGGAGAAATAAGACAAGATTGAAGAAGTTCACCAAAAGATACCTTGAGAATTTGAACTCCATCTAGAGGTGCACATGTCAAATATGATGGCATTATCTCCAAGGCTAGAGTAATCAAATACCAACCAAAGAGGATAGATAATGCCATTGTATAAAAAAGAAAGACAAATGAAATGGGTGTGCANTCTTTTTTATACAATGGCATTATCTATCCTCTTTGGTTGGTATTTGATTACTCTAGCCTTGGAGATAATGCCATTGTATAAAAAAGAAAGACAAATGAAATGGGTGTGCAGAGTGAAGGAAAACCATTAACTGTGAAATTATATCGACACCCTCATTACTAGGAAATATTTCGAAGAAGACAACAAGATCGGTATCAACATTATCAAGGAAGAAGATGGAATAATCGTCAATATTCATGGAAAAAGGCATCACAAAACCATTATTCAAAAGAATATTATCGGAGAGAAACAACTACTACAAATGGGAGAAGTTGCAACAACAATACATGGAATCAAATGAAAGAAAATTATGCAACAACTAGACATTAATAATTAAGACTGAAAAAAATTGAGTTTGGATGGATGGATCATCATCAATGGAAAGAATAATGCAAGAAAATAAGAAAATCATATTATTTGGTTTCATCACATGTAAAGCCTTTAACTTCAAATCTTTCAGGACAAATCTTTTGAAGGAGGGTACTTTGGTATGACCCCAAAGGTGGAACAGATGGGGTTAAATATACATGTAATGGTAAATGCATATTTTATAGTGGTTGGCCTCATAATAAATGGGCCACATGTGCAATGTGTGAATAGGTATATATAATTATCATGTAGTCATTATTGAGGACATGGATTTGAATCTATGAATGCATTTGCGTATTTGGAGGACATTCTCCTATTATTTAAGGAGTTATTGTGTAACGAATCTCTCTTATTTATTTTGGAGTTTTTCTCCACACTCACATTGTCATACATGGTGTGCACTTCTAGTTTCTTTAACATTTTAAGGATTTGGTGCATAACAAATTGACATTTGAGATGTCTCTTAAGTGACGTTTGAAATGTTGCTTAGTCGATATTTGATACGTCACTTAAGCAATGTACTATACCTCTATTCACATTATGTTTATAAATCAAATTTGTGTCGATTTAACATTGTGTATGTGATGTTTAAGAATTTATTTATTTTAATAAATGATTATTTTATACTTTCAATATGTCTACCGATATATGCAATCTTTGTCATTCTCTCGAATTAGTTCAAGAAGCAAATGGGATGGGTTCCCCAAGACGTTCACAAGAAGGTTGGCAGCACTGTTAGAGGTCACCAACCTTCTTCCGATGTGTAACTTTCTGATTTAGGGTTTCCTGAAAGTCGATTAATGCAATATAACCGTTCTCGTTAAAAAAAAAATATGTCTACCGATATAAAAAAAATCCACGTTGTTGAAAAGACAACCACATGACATAATACTACATGCAACTTTTGCTAGCCATAATTGAAGTTTCATTTAGTTAAAAAAATTTAATACCATTCGATTTATCTATTTGTAAAATCATTTGAATGCATTCTTATTATACTAATGAATAGGTTGAATACTTTGATGAAATATAAAACAATGTCAAATAACCCTAACACTGGGGTTAGTGCATCCAACAAGTTGACTAATATACATTCTAAAATCAATGAAACATTGGCTCTCATCACATATGTTTATCTTAATGAATGCAATTATTCTACACATACAAAAAATATTGAAAAACCATCTCAGAATCATCCTAAAATTATTGATATTGGTGATGGGAAATTGATCCAAAACATTAATTATTATTTAATTCACATGAACATCTAACTTGATTTCAAAATAATAATGATCGTTTGACTGATTTCAAAATACATGTGTAATTACTTATCTATCCAAATTCACTTTAATGATAAACAACTTGCAAATAATTGAGAGAAATAGAACAACAATACCAAAATCACATACACAAGTTTGTTAACGGAGTTCACCCAATTTGGGCTACATCTCCAGGTTCGCTTCCAATAGAGGCCTCTTTATTAATGCTCAAATGCTTGTGTTTTACAATTACCTCTTTACACATTGCTCAAACTCAGAAATAGAGTGCATCATCAAATTCATTGCGAAATTTCAAGAAAAATGAGTGTAAAGTTCACAAAATTTCGTTGAGGAACCTCTTGGTATGATTTATGGTGTAATCCCAAGGTCTTGATACCTCTGGCACGAACCTCGAGACCCAATCTGTACTCTGAAATCATGTGTCCTTGCCTCAGTCCACATGCCCATTAAATAGGGGGTCGGGCTAAACTGCTACCTGAACTTCATGGAAAACATTAACTATATTATTGTTTGCATGCCTTAACAAGAGGCACCTTTGGCACAATGGTTAAGGTGTTTTGCATATATGGAGGAGGTCGCGGGTTCAACCCCCCACTAACCTCTCCTTTGTGGGAATTTTGTTATAACCATGTATGGAATATTATATAGTATGTTGGTTTATATATAAATGGTGTCAGATGTTTCATTGGCCCCATGGAATATGGCACACGATCCCCCATTTAAAATATTCAATCAACATAAAGTATGGTTAATTAACATGCGATGGGTATAATGGTAAGTTGTTGGTTTGTTTGGCAGGAGATTGGGGTTCGATCCTTCAGACTCCCAATAATCATTTTTAAACCACCTTATCCATAGAGGGCTAATGGGAGGTTGCAACATGGCAGAGTCTCATTGGTCCATCATGGCCACGTGTCAATATATAATCGGTCCACCTGTGCCATACAGATCCCAAGTAACATGCCCGGTCAGACGTATGGTATGTCGCGTGGTGTTCCATGGTGTTTCCATGTCAACACCATACAAATTATATGGTCGTTCCACGTGTCACCCTTGCAGTGGTGACATGTGTCACCTTTGACCCTTTTGACTTTGACTTGTTGCCATGTTTGGCCTGGACTTTGTCCAGCCATAACTCTTGCATACAAACTTTGTTTGAGGTGATTTTTGCGTCGTTGGAAAGATATCACCGAGATATATGCAATGAAGTCATTTGGAGAGAATTTGAGATAATTAAATTTTGAGCATTTATGAATCCTTCAGGACCTCTGTGAGCGTTCTGGATCCTCCTAGATCATTCTTCCCCATTGGAAGCCTTTTGGACCACCAAAAGTTTTAATTACTCATAAACTAAGTGAAGGTAAGGCTCCTTCACCTTCTCGATCTCGATCCACTTTTCTTTTCTTGGTTTCACCCCTTTAAGACCAACTCGAAGATATTCCACATCATCTCGCTATAAAGTATTGATTCTTATGTCAATAATAACATCTTCCTGTAGCTCTTCTCAATACTCTGGAGAAAAATCATCAACTGTCAGAACCTGAATATTTTCATCTTCATCCATAATCATAGGAGGCTCATAAAGTTTCAAATTCTCAAAATTTACCACTGAATACATTTGCATGTAGGATGGTAGATCTAAACAAAAGGCATTAGTACCAATCTTCTCTAAGATCTTGAATGGACCATATCAGATTGACCTAAGCCTTTTACCTTCACCTTTCATTCTATCCTTGTTGATATGTAACTATAATTTATCACTGACTTGGAATTGATGATCAACCTGATGTTTATCATGCCTATTCTTGTATTTTTCTTGGCTCTTCTCCAACTATTCCTATACTGCTTATGTACCTGTTGGATCCTTTGAATGACCCTTTCAGTTTTATCTGTATCATCCTGTCCACTCTCTTTACTTTCTTATCCAAAAGAAAACTCCATAGGTGATTTAGGAACGTACCCCAAACATACTTCAAAAGTAGTTCTCTGAGTAGAATAATGCATGGCATGATTATAAGCATGTTGTACATAGGGAAATTATTCATCCCACAACTCAAAATGCTTGTTGTAGTATCCTTGAAGTAGATATATCGTTGTTTTGTTTACCACCTCTATCTATCCATCTGTCTGCGGATGAAAAGTTGTGCTCTTCTTTAACTTAGTGTCCATTAGCTCCCATAAATGAGACCAAAAATTTCCCTAAAATTGAGAGTCTCGATTTAATATAATAGATGTAGGCAACACAAAATGAACCCAAACATTAACATAGAACATCTGTGTTGTCTGTTCAACCATGACATGTTTCTTGCATGGAATTAAAATACACATCTTACTGAATCTATCCACAACGACATATAAATAATCGTGACCTGTCCTGGACATCAACAAACCTTCAACGAAATCCATAGAGATGCTTTCCCATGGATGAGAAGGTACCGGAAGTGGCGTATATAATCCCAACTTTATGTTGATAGGTTTACTTGTGGCACACACAACACACCCTTTTACATACTTGGAAACTATCTCATTCATTCGAGGCCAATAACAATATCTATGTAACTATGTTGTTGTCTTACCAACCCCAAAATGACCAGAAATGTGAGATGTATGAGCTTCTCTAATTACATTTACCCTTTCGTCTCTAGGTATACAAAGTTTTCCAATATGATACAACAAATTGTCATGCACATGATAATCTAGCTGTTGATTGCCATGAATCAAAGCCATATATACATATTTAAAATCATCATCCCTTGTATATTTTTCAACATAACTTTCATGAGATAAGGAATATACCTTAGTATTATAGTTACATTTATCATTGGTATTGACAACATATCCACAACCTTGTTATGAATACATTTCTTATACTTGATTACAAAAGGAAATTGCTTTAAGAAACCTATCCACCTGAAATGTCGTGATTGTTGTAGCTTGGTCTGTCACTGTAAACATTGTAATGGCTTATGATATGTATGAACTATTGTCTCCTTTCCCATTAATTAATGCTTTCATTTCTTCACACTTTGTACCAATGCATACAAGTCCTTATCATATGCTGGATAATTAATTATTGCTTGAGTAAAAGTTTCAGAATGATAACATATAGGTTTACCTCATTGTATCAAGACTGCTCCCATGGCATATCTACTTGCATTGGTTTGAATCTCAAATGGCTGTTCTTAAGAAGCTTATGACTTCTGTGGCAGTGGTTGGCTTGGGCCATTTCACAATAAATTTTAATTTTGTAGGATCTGTCTTTAACTGACCATTCCCTGCAATGTAACCCAAATATACTCGAGAAGTTTTTCCAAACTTGCATTTATACAACTTGATATACAACTTCTCCTTCTTCAAGAGTTTAAAGATTGTCTTGACATGCAATATATGATGTTCCCATATTCAACTGAATATCAAAATATCATCGAAGTAGACAATGACAAAGTCATCTATGTAAGGTCTGAACACATCATTCATTAACCTCATAAATGTCACGGGTGCATTACATAATCCAAATGGAATAACTAGCCATTCAAACAACCCCTACTTTGTCTTGAAAACAATTTTCCATATATCACTTTCTGCAATTCTGATCTGATGATAACCACTTCTCAAATATAGCTTAGTGAAATATAGAACATTCTTTAACTGATCCAATAAATCATCAAACTTAGGAAGATGATATATGTTCTTTACCGTAATCTTGTTCAATGCTTGAAATTCAATACACATCCTCCACGTACCATCTTCTTCGGAACTAATACAATAGGAGATCCAAACAGAGAGGAACTTGGCCTTATGATTCCTTTTGTTGAGCAAATCCTAAACTTGCTTCTTTATCTTTGAATTCTCTATCACTAATGACCTATACATACCAATGTTAGGAAGAGGAGCATTCTGTTGCAAATAGATTTCATGTTCAAGCTCCCTCTTAGGAGGAAACCTTGTAGGTTCCTGAAATAAATCATCATAGTTAGATATGGTTTTGACCAACTCCTGTTGATGAACTAGATCACAACCTCATAAAGCATTGGATATCTCTTATTCTTTTTGTTTCACTATCATGCGAACAAAATATTTACTTGCATTCACGAGTATCTTCATATGTCTTGTGCTCACTAAAGTAACGTTAGTTTTAATACGATGAGCTCTAAAAATAAATTCAATCCCATCCTTGAAAAAGTGGTAATTATTCTCCTCATGATAAAATATAGTTTTCCTGTCAAATAGATATGGACCACCCAAGACAATGCTGCAAATGTCAAGAGGCACAATATCCCACTCAACCTCATCAAATAACTTGGATGTAATTGGAAATCTGATCTTACACTACTTTGTTACCTGCAACTTAGCATCTTCACACACCCAACCTAATGTATATGGTATTTTATGAGGTGTCGTCTTCAAACCCAACTTCTTAACAATTGCTTTGGATATTAAGTTAACTTGAGATCCATTGTCAAACATAGTATCTATGTTTGTATGTTTGACTATAATCCTGACATGAAAAAGATTGCTTCTTTTCTTTTGATCAATAACACTTTCTGATTTAACGGATTGAACTGGAGAATTAGTAGTAGATATACCTTTGCTTCCTATTGCTATGATCTTAGATTCATCTCATGAATCTGATCCCAAATCCCGTCAAGCTAATGCAACAATCTTTTGCTTCCATTTATCCTGGAACTTATTTAGTTGTAACTATGGATGCAACTTCCAACATTGTGCTTTCTCATGCCCCTTTCTCTTAGATTGGGAACATGTAGTTTTTTCTTCAGCTTTCTTTACAGTAGTTGACTTCTTACTCTTCCATTTTCCTTTTGGTTTCTTTTCGAACTTGTGTGAATTCTTATTTTAAATCATATGCTTCCCCTTACTGGCCTCCAGATGAGTAGCTTGGACTGGTACTTCATCAATGTTAGTAGGGTTAAACATCAGGATAGTGTGTCGAAGAGTGCATGCCACCAATATACTTTAGAAGAGTTTCACAAGTATATAACGAAATTCCCAAAGATAATGATTTCTTCTTAAATTCATTCTTATATACTTGGATATTTTTCCCCTTGCCTTGTATGAGATATTTCTATTCCATAATTGTTGTTTGCACATAAGCCAATGAATAAAATTGTTTTCTAATTGCAACGGTAAATTCATCCCAAGAAGAAACTATTGTACCCTGTTGAACGAGATCAATTTGTGTCTTACTCTCCCACCATATCAAGGCTATACCGCCCGGACGAAGAGTATCTAATTGTATCTTCGCAATGTCATCCATGATCTTTTGTACCTTGCAATATACCTCTATTAGCTTGATCTAATTGTCCAACTTTTCGACATTCAATTCTCTATCATATATTGGCAATTCAAACTTGACATCCAATTTTAGTAAAGGCAAATTATGAGCAAATTATGTGAAGAATGTTCACTTGTAGACGATGAAGATGGAGAGGGTGGTTATGAAGGTCCACCTCCTTCACCTCCTCCTTCATCTTTAATTGGTTCAGTTTTCTTCGATGTATCTTCTTCCTTGGCCTTCTTTTGACCCTCGTACATTTATTCTACCATGGATTTCATTAAATTAAAAGCCTCGAATAAATCGTCTCCAAAGTCATAAGGACCTAAATTTCTTGGCAAAGTCATTTCTCTTCTTTGAGTAAAGCTTTTCGAACCAATCTCTGGATTATAGCTTGTAAGCTTTCCTTCTCCTCACTTAGATTTGGACCTTGTAAGCATTCACTTGCAACCACTTGTCAAAACCTCTGATACCAACTTGATCTGAAAAATCCTCAGATATTAATTATTATTTAATTCACATGAACATCTAACTTGATTTCGAAATAATAATGATCGTTTGACTGATTACAAAATACATGTGTAATTACTTATCTATCCAAATTCACTTTAATGATAAACAACTTGAAAATAATTCAACGAAATAGAAAAACAATACCAAAATCACATACACAAGTTTGCTAACAAAGTTCACCCAGTTTGGGCTACATCTCGGGGTCCATTTCCAATAGAGACCTCTTTATTTATGCTCAAATGCTTGTGTTTTACAATGACCTCTTTACATGTTGCTCAAACCCAAAAACAGAGTGCACCATTGAATTCCTTGCCAAATTTTTAAAAATGAGTATAAAGTTCATAAAATTCAATTGAGGAACCTATTGGCACGCTTTACGATGTAATACTAAGGTCTTGATACCTCTGGCATGAACCTTGAGACCCAATCTGTACAATGAAATCATGTGTCCTTGCCTTGATCCGCATGCCCATTAAATACGGGGTCGGGCTAAACCGCTACCTAAACTTCATGGCAAACATTAACTATAATATTGTTGTCATGCCTTAACAAGAGGCACGTTTGGAGCAATGGTTAAGGCATTTGACATATATGGAGGAGGTCGTGGGTTCAACCCCCCGCAAACCTCTCCTGCGTGGGCATTTTGTTATAACTGTGTATGGAATATTATATGGTATGTTGGTTTATATATATGTCATGGCATATGTTTCACTATCCCTGCGGAATATGTTACATGGTTACAATGTAATACATATGTCTTGGGTTGAGGGCTTAGCCCTCGAACCTTTTCCCCCCATTCAAAATCTTCAATTGATATAAATAAATGTGTGCCCATGCATGGTTAAGTAACATGCGACATGTATAATGGTAAGTCATTGGTTTGTTTGGTGGGATATTCGGTTTCCATCCTTTGGAATTCCAACAATAATTTTTAAACCACCTTATCCATAGAGGGCCAATGAGAGTATGTCATGTGGTAGGCTCTCATTGGTCCATCATTGTCACGTATCAATATACAATTGGTCCACCAGTGCCATACGGATGCCAAGTCACTTGCCCAATCAAACGTATGGTATGTCACGTGGCGTTCCATGGTGTTTCCACATCAACACTATACATATTGTACAATCATGCCACGTGTCACCCTTGCAATGGTGACACATGTCACCTTTGACTCTTGACTTTGATTTTTTTCTTTGTTTGACTTGAATTTTACCCAGCCATAAATTTTGCATATGAACTCCGTTTGAGGCAATTTTTGTGTCATTGGAAATCTATCGTTGAGATCTACGCAATGAAGTCCTTTTGAGAGCATTTGAGATGATCAAATTTTGAGCATTTTTTAATCCTTCTATACCTCTGTGAGCGTTCTGGATCCTTCTAGATCATAAATGTTATTTCCCTTGCACAAAATGCAAATGCTTAAAGATAAGAAGAATAAGTAGGTCAAAAACTAGGAAACATTACTTAGAGCATGGGAACCTAGAAGGGGGAGCTGAATATCACCCCTTGGTAAGATAGTGAAAATATGTTTTTATCATTTTTTAATAGTTTTAAATACTTTAATATTTTGATAATAACTATATTTATTTATTTGCAATTACAAAGAGAAAAGTGGATAAACTTGGAATTCCTAATGCTACAATTTGTAGTAGATATGGTGAGGGTGATAGAATTAAATGGGATCCTATGGGAGAAAATGACACTGATATTATTGAGAATGAAAAGATAAATAGGTTGATCCTTGAAATCTTTGTTGCCATGGATGAGAATACAATCGTGGATGGGATCTATGAAGATATTCATGATGCACCTCTTATTGATAAGGCACAAAAACCCCTATACAAAGACTAAAAGACAAGTCTTCTCTCTATTTTTTTTGTTGTTGGTCAACTTGAACGTACTAAAAAATATTTGAAACACGTGTATGTCACATATCCTAAGGTATGCAAGATGATTCTTTTTTTTTACAAGGAAAAAAGCAAGCAATTTTATTTCTGTGGAAAATAAAAAATTACAATTGTATATTCCCATGGAATTCCCCTAAATGATAGTCCAAAACCTTTAGCCATATTGAACCATTTACTATCTGCATTTAAAAAAAAAAGAGTTCATCTTGAATCCATCCTAATGTCGACTTAGGATCTTAGCCAAAAACATGTCTATAAGGCATTCCCTATACATCCACATAGTGGTGTTTAAACTATTCATATACATCAACAAAAAGAGATCAAGTTCTATTCAATTTCTATTCATATACTTCAGCTACATAAAACTGCTCATATAATAGACTTTCAAGGGAGTTAATTGTTTAGCAAAAATCTTAAAAAGTGTAGCTCCTCAGATTTGGAGCCAAAAGTTGTGAAAATATTTTGAGTCATCATGAGATTTTTCATATATCTTCCATGTGCCTCTGTCCATTTCCAAACCATCTTTGGAGATGTGTTTTTCCTCCGAGTCATGTCATTGTACACATGATTAAAAGTAAGGTGAGAGAAATTATTTGTCATTCTTTTGATCTCTTGGAATAAAGGTATAAGTGAATAGTTCTGCAATGAGAAGTCCTCGTTCATGCACTTTATAACAAGTACTGAGTCTCCATATATGTGCAACTAAGAAATTCATTTTTCCCAGGCTAGGTATAGTGTAAACTTTAAATCCATGAGCTCACTATAAATGTTTGAAGCACTCCCAATGTTGGTTGAGAAAGAAATGTTATTGTCTTTGGAGAGGTGTATTATACCACCTACCCCTCTCTAAGAGGGATTCCCTTGGGTCACCCCATCAATAAAATCCCAAGGCACATCATTTTGTATTATAACTTCCTAGCATGTTCTTGTTTTAACAGACGGATTTCTTTGTGAATAGGTTGATAAGATGGAAAGGCTTTGGAGAGCACAATGCAAAGGAGAGGAATTTTTGTCCTCAAATAGAGAGTGATTTCATGCAATCCAGATACCCCAAGCAACTATAAGGGGGAGGCTTTGAATTTTTTTTCATGCCAATTACTTAGCCATTCCTTCAGAGCTTCTTATATAGAATCTCCTCCCCATATACATGAAGGACCTATAATCCTTTTTATTTCAGTCCAGATTGACATTGAGAAGTTACATCCATGATGAGATGATGATTAGCTTAAATATATTTTCTAGAAAGGAAACATCTTCCAAGACCTTGAAAGTTCCTTCATTGTAGTTTATCCCAAGTGGGTGCCTTATTGTGCAATAGAAGCCACATGAACATATTTTCTTTAGATGGACACTTTAGTTTCCAAGGTCCCCCCCCCCACCATGGTGGAGGATTAACTCTATTTTTTTGTGCTAAGGAAGATTATCCAAACCTTGGAACATATCTGCCAATGGAATTGAGGGACCGAATCAACTAATCCTCCTGGTTTGAGGGAGAGACAAAGGTATTTTGAAGAGATTTGATATAATTATTCCATAGTGGAGCACAATCTATACCTACTTCTTTCCAAGTCATCCACCGAACCTTTTGGGTGGCATAATTCCTTCTCATTATTTTGTTTAGGAAGTAGATGTTGATGTTTTACTTATACATCTAGAAATTACAGTTCTTCTTTATTATTACAATCATTTAGCACATTAGCTGCATAAATAAGATCATTGAAAGAGAGACAATCGCAAAACAATAGAGACACACAGTTTATCCTGGGAAACCCTCATGGGGAAGGAAACCCAACAAAACTTCCTCCATATAGATATACCAGAGACAAACCAGAAGATCCTCCTCTACTCCTTCACTAGGAAAGAGTAGCACACCACTTAACGAAGAGATACCAAGACATAGACGAAAAAGCTCCTTGACGTCACCCCCAGTTGCAATAGCAGTTCCTCCAAGACTTGCACACTTCTTCATAGCTGCAGAGCTAGCGTGGCGTGTGTCCAAATGAGGCATTGGCCTCTCTTATAAATAGTGGTCTGGCCAGCCTATAATTAGGTATGGGTCGACCTGTCACTTTACCCTCTTAATTTACAATTAACTGTCAAGGTACAATAGGGCCGACTTTTACTAAGGCACAATAGGGACTAGTTAAATATAATATAATAATATTATTCAACTCTCTCTTAGGTAGATTATTCTTCGAAGTTACAATATTTCAACACTCCCCTTAACAAGAAGGGTATTTTACTGACAACATTAAAAACAACTGACTGGAATCAATACATCATCAAGAGAAGGGGACATCGTCATCAACATCGGGAACATTGTCAGTCATATATATAGGTCATCGGAAGTTTTTCTCATCATCAACATAAGTAGAAACTGAACATCATCATCATCTGTAGCGCAGAGTTGGAGTATCATCATCATCATCAACAAAATGAAGCTGGAACATCAACATCAACAACA
The DNA here is from genome assembly GCA_032191745.1 of Picea mariana. Taxonomy (NCBI): domain Eukaryota; kingdom Viridiplantae; phylum Streptophyta; class Pinopsida; order Pinales; family Pinaceae; genus Picea; species Picea mariana. The sequence goes on along the minus strand of JASDQU010014800.1, from coordinate 107,533 downwards.
CGAAGCTGGAATAACATCATCATCATCAACAACATGAAGTTGGAATGTCAACATCATCAACAACATGAAGCTGGAATATCAACATCATCATCAACAACATGAAGTTGGAACATCAACATCTATATGTGGCAACATAATGAGGCAAGTGCATCAACAACAACATATGTGGTACTCTGACAGGCCGTCCTTACTGGACCTTCGGGATATGCCCATGAATCATAATATTCCCTAAGATATAGAATCCTAACTAAGCTACCACTACTGACCACAGCTGGCATATACATGCACATGTACTCTGACAGACCATCCTTACCGGACCTTCGAGATCTTCTCCGGGATGATCAGTCCCCTAGGATATAAAATCCTAACTGAGCTACCCGTTGTTGGTCAGGATACCATAGTATCATCAACATCACTCCCCGTTTCGAGGGAGGTCCTTTCGCACTACACCAAGCTTGTCTCTGAAGTACTCAAACTTCACACGAGACAAAGGCTTAGTCAACACATTTGCAACCTGCTCATCTGTGCCAACATATTGGAGCTTTATAACTCCCTTCTACACCATTCACGAATGTAGTGATACCAGATCTCTATGTGCTTCATCTTATCATGGAACACTAGGTTCTCTATCATCTTTATGCAACTATGGTTATCACACAAAATCATGGTAGCTTCCATCTCCAGATCGAACAAAACTGTCAACAACTTCCAAAGCCATATGGCTTCACAACTAGCAGAGCATGCTGCAATGTACTCTGCTTCTGTCATACTGAGAGAAACACTTGATTGCTTCTTTCTTTTCCATGAAGTCATGGTTGATCCCAAACTGAAACAATATCCTGAAGTGGATTTTTTGTCTGAAGCACTTCCATCTCAATTTGAATCATTATAGCCATACAATCTGAAGTCACAATCTCTAGTATAACAGAGACCATAATCCAACATACCCTTAAGGTATCTCATCACATGCTTTGTAGCTACAAGGTGAACACGTTCGAGCTCCACCAGATACTGACTCAAGGTGTTCACAACAAAGCATATATTTGGCCTAGTATTCATCATATACATCAATGAACCAATAATATGTATGTATAAAGTAGCATTAACTAATTCTGATGAAGTATCAACCATGAGCTTCAAATTCATTTCCATGGGTGTGGCCATGGATTTACATTCCAACATGTAAAAATTCTCCAGTATTTCAACTGCATACTTCCCTTGGTTAAGGAAGATCTTATCTAGGCTCTGCCAAACTTCAATACCTAAGAAATAATGCATCAGGCCTAGGTCTTTCATCTCAAATTCTGCATCTATGATGGGATTTTCTTCTCCTGTCAAGAATAAGTCATCCACATATAGTAGCAATACAACTGGCTCATCATTCATAACCTTGAAGTAAAGATTAGAATAAGCTTTAATCTTGGTAAAGCCCAAACTTTCTAGAAAAATATCAATCCTGCCATACCACGCTCTTGGAGCTTGTTTCAACTTGCAGACATGAGTCTTCCTATCCTGTACTTCGAAACCAAATTTTCACATCACATTGTACCAACTGTTGGAGATATTACACACTCACCTATAATGATTTTCCTAAGTTTTACAGTCCAATGTTGAGAACTCTTCCTTAGATGAGAATATTCTCTCTAGAGAATATTCCCCTACAAAATAGGATGTTCCTCTTCCGTTTAGAGTCAATTACACTCAATTACACTTAGTTAGACTAGTGGAAGTCGTGACTCAATTAACTAATGGTTGCATGGATCATTTAACTAGGACTAGGTGGTAGTTCACTCCAATGTCTGTCAGTGAGTGTCTAGATATCTCTAGATCACTACTATAGTGCATTAGTTACTCATGTAGCCTATATCTATTGTAAATTATTCACTCTTTGAGTGTGGAATTATTCTTTGATTCTCTCTCTCTCTCTCTTATTTCTGTATTTTCTCATTTTTATGCAAACTGTGTATGCCCTTTGCTAGCTAGATCTTATCTGTGAAGGTTCATCCATATTTACATGGTATTAGAGCCAACAGATTGCTAGGAAAAAGACACACCAGTCTCTTTCTGTAGGTATCAAATATTGAAGAACACAGACAAGATGGATTATTCATTGGCAATACTTCTCACGCCTCATAACTATTTGGAGTGGAAGCAATTTTTTTTGCTTCAACTTAGATGCAGAGGCTTGTTCCAAATAAATATGGAAATGGAAGTAGAGCCCTATTCCGCCGATGAGAAAAATGACTTTCTCAATAGACAAGATATGTCCATAGGATGTATCTACATATTCGTTTCTCTCGAACTTTTCCATCAAGTATATGATGAATCACAAGACTCCACTCCAAATGAACTATGGACCAGATTGGAGCTTCTATTCGAGAATAAAGAATATTGTGAATATTTCATGCAGGAGATTGGAAAGATAGAGCCAGAAGAGAAACCATCAGAAAATCAAGCCTCTTATTCTGAAGAGTCTTCTACACAAGTATATGTACAAATTTATATTCCATTAATTACAGCTGAAGTCTACTCCATTTCAGATTTGTTTTCTGAATTTTATGTGGAAGATATATTTCACACATCTTAGGGGTCACATGCAAACACTTTTGCATGCGCCATGCATGCATCTCAGGAGCAACATGCATGCACCACACATGCATCTTAGGAGACAAAAAGGGGGTCGCGCACATCATATTCAATTCTGATATTTCCTGAGAAAAATTTGCAGAAACAGATTGGATATTTGAATTCCTCTCAGAAAATTACCCAATCTCAAAAAACAAATTGTCCAAAATGGAGTTCGGGAAGTGAAATTATGATCGTTTTAAAATCAACAAAATTTCAATGTTTTTCCGAAAACGGTCGCACGGTTTTCAAAATTTCATCCGAACTTTATTTGGATCTTCTTCATTACAAGAAGAGAAAGTGGATATGTGTGGACATCTCAATGGTGCATCTACTTCATCAGATCCATGCAAACATC
>JASDQU010014800.1:70525-83958 GCA_032191745.1 Picea mariana | reverse complement strand
TGGTGCTTCCAATGAATGTAATTCTTCAAGACATATAAGAAAAAACATTCTGTGGTTTTCTCCCGATTTGGGTTTCCACATAAAACACTGGTGTACTGTGTATGTGTATGATTGTTCATTTGTTCATTGCTTATTTACTCTACAGTTATTGGATGATAATGCTTCATTGATATAACACTTGGATTATATGGTTAAAAGGGATTAAATTGCTCTATTACTGATTCACCCCCCCTCTCAGTAATCCAACATGAAGGATGTTTCACATCACATTGGTCACATTTATGGATTCCATGGAATGGATAACTAAACAAAATCAGAATTGTCTGTGAAAAATATATGAAGCATAATGTGTCTGAACTTGAAGCAACTAATGAACCATCATCTTTTGAGTTTCTGATTTTAGGAAACTACGCTTTGGATTCTTACTTCAATAATTTTTTCATTGAAACTTTGATCCCTAAAAATCAAAAATTTGAACTATCATTGCATAATAACATGTCTCTGAAATAAGATTGTAACACAAAATATATACATAATGTAAATATTGTACATAGTGTAAATCATGTAGATAAGACTAATATTATAATAGTCCCTAATATATGGACACTCTTCTTTGATGACTCCAAATCCCAAGAAGGAGCTAGAGTATGTTTTCTAATGATAGATCCTTGGGGCGAAAATATATTTGTTTCATGTAGATTATAATTTGATTGTACAAATAACACAATTGAATATGAAGCTCTTATACGGGGCCTAAAAAATGCCATAGATTTAAAAATTAGAAAAAAAAAGTTTTGGGGGATTTTGAGATTATCATAAAACAAATAAAGAACTCTACACATTTTAATTCCCCACACTTGAACAATTATCTTCAAGAAGTACTTAGGTTGATTGATAATTTTGATGCCTTCAATATTTATGTTATTTCTCATACAAATGACACCATAACTAACTCTTTAGCTATTACTACCTCTCAATTAGCTTCATTGAAGGACTTTGAGGCAAGCATGTTTTCAATTGAACTTCTTTTGCCACCTTTGCTTCTAGACAACATTACCAACTAGAAGGTTTTCAAAGGTGATGAGTAGATTATTGAATTCCTTACTAACCAGGAAACATTTAAAGACACAATCATAGATGATGAGGAATATGAAAATATTTTGGAAAACAATAAAGGAGGACCAAATTAATCAACAATCCATACTATACCTAAAGGTCTGGTTGCACCTGAGAAATTACTTTACTTGCAAGATATGTTTAAATGATTATCTAATGTAAAAATAGATAGTTAAACTTTAGGACATGAGGTGATCAACCTAGGAACAAAAGAAGCCCGACAAATGTTAATTGAAGAACTGAATATTCTAAAGAAGAAAAGAAAGTTTACATAAAACTCTTCTGAATGTACCAAGATGTGTTTGCATGGACATTTGATGATCTGAAAATATACGATACACGTATCATAAAACACACAATACTTATGAAGATGTAAAACCCTTTCAATATAAAATATGAAAAATGCATCCTTCTCTTGAGCCTCAAGTGCAAAAAGAATTAAAGAAATGTTTTGATGCAAAGATTATTTTCAAAGTTGGACATTTGTTATAGGTAAAAATACCTAAATGCTAAGCAACCAAACCTTGATTGATGGGTGAAACTCAATTACATACATAGGCATAGATAACATATTTCTTTCTCCTAAGACTAATATGCATGTTAAGAGTAAATAAGGAAGAAGGAAAAAACTTGATTCCAAGTGGTTGTCCAACTTATCCAATGACTTCCATTTGATCTCACTCTCATTGTTTCACCAAATAACTTGCACAACCATTCCTCCTCGGATAGTAAATATAAATTGCATAAAGAAAGTATTAATCTAGTAACTCAAGCTAATTAGAACGACACAAAACCCCATTAAAGATGAAATGTGATCCGTAAACATATAGATTTCTCTTGAGGGGGAGAAAATAAATATATTTTGATTAAAAGAGAGTTACAACGAGAATGATTACCTCGAGATTCACTTCTATACTCCTGGATCCAAGACCCAAAGTCCTCATCCTTAGTCACAATTTCACCTATGTCGAAATAGCACAATCCATGAACTGTATCACAGTGAGATAGCCAATTGAATGGTTGATGGAATCTCACCTAAGCTCTAATCACACTAATGTTGATTCCCAACACTCAACAATGGTAACAAACTCACAACCAAGAATTCTCACTACAATTTGATACTGTAAGGATGCTTGCAAATAGAATCTCTTCCCTTATATTTGGCTCTCTTACTTATAGATTGTTGAGGAAAGAATAAAGGGTTGCATGGAATGCATGTCATGCATATGTGATTCATTCACAACACCACACAATTTTTTAGATTTTTCCAACTCGTAGATTTTCAACTTTCCTTGTGAATTTATCTTTTTTTGAGCTTTAAGGAGAAGCCACAGGTTTTAAATGGAAAAATAGTGCCCAACCACGTCTGATCTATGAGAAAGTCCTAGTAGGTATCTCTTTTACTAAGAAAAACATGACCTACATGTCCTTTTGAAAATCAAGTCTTCTTCGATAAAAATCATCTTGGTCCAAATGTGTAGTTTGTATCATTACAAATGTATTGGCCTATGGTGCCAATTGGAAGTGTAATAGATGCCCCATAATGTATGACATCATAAGAGAAATTGATGGTCAAAATACATCACAAATAATGGACGCTAATGAGTGGACTAAGGAAGAGTTATGTAGATAAAGGAAGTAGGAAGCACATGTAAGAAAAAATCAACCAATTAAATATAAATCATCCTCAATGTGGGCATACCCATTCTCATATATATCAATAAGCACAATTGCCAACACAATACACTATGGATCCATGAAGTATGTAGAACACAAAATCATGACCATGAAAGAAAGTACATGGTGGATCCATGTCAGATAGAAAATCATAGCCACAAGAAAATACAAAGTGGATCTATGCCACAATATACATCATGAATACACTTAGCATAGATGAAAGTGCAATATGGCCTTCAATGTACTCATCAAGAGGTGTACAATCAAACACAAAACGAGAAGGTAGCACTGAAAGAGGATGCCCCTAGCCCAAGGTCGTCAATTCAAACTCTGTGATCCTACAAATCTACATCATGGGAATAAATGAGATAAGGTTGAGCATGATAGAAACCATTTGATTACCATTTATTGATGAAAACCATTAACAGACACAAGGGGACCCACCAAAATAATGAAAATAGATCATAAGGTACAATCTAGAAAGTATAAATAAATGTTTTGATGTTGAACACATGTAGAATTGATCAATCAAGGGTCAATGATGTAAACCCACTATCAATCATGAGGAAATTTTCCACTAATGTCTGCAAGTCCCCAAGCTACTATTAAGGTTTCTAGAACTACTTCCTAGGTAATGATCTGGCGTCGATAGGAATATATCCAACGAAAGGAGGGACATAAGGTATCTTGCATCAACTGTGTTGATATTATGGTAGTTGTGGGAGGTATTAATCTCTGCATGTAACCTTTGACGAGACTAGAATATTCTGGGAAGCAAGAGAAATCCTAAAACATTGGATAATAACCCTAGAAGACAAGTCGGCTCAAGAGAATAATTAATATTTAGTTATTAGTCTCCAAGAAGAGAAGTTGACCCAGTTAGGTCACTTGGAGGAATATAAATAAGAGGGTGCTAGAGCTCATTTGTCACTCTCACTCTCACTCTCACAACTGCATAAGGACTAGTGGTGCACAAGTTTAGAGAGGGAGTGCGGCTACAACTGGCATCTTGGTTATGGTTTGGACTTTCTGCTTGGTTTCTATTTATTATTGCTTGGTGCGCTATCCTTGGAGAAAGGTGTGCTACCCTTGGTTGGTTATTGGTCTGCTACCAAATTATTCTGTCTATCAAGGTTAAGGTGATTGGGGGTGGCCTTTGTGCCTATGGTTGGGTGACAATATTGCTATTTTGTCTATGGAAAAATGAGCACATCCCTTTATTTCTAACAGTTTATGGGCCCACACTATATTTAGACAATATAACCACTAGAAGATAGATTGGGAAGTTATTTGTTAAGATCGTTATGGCACCAGTTACAACTGCAACTAAGTTTTCTAATTATGTAGCTACAACAAACCTCATCCCTTGTGTTTGGGAACTTCTAGTGAAGCATTTGCCCTAATTCCTTGACATCCTAGTGTGCCCTAGCCTAGCGCACTTCTTCGTACTCTTAGCTAGCAAAAACGTCAGGTTTGAATCTTTTTTCAAAGTCAAAGTCAAAGTTTGAATGGTCAAAGTCAAAGTCAAAGGTTGACTTCTGGTCAAATTAATTTTGTGGTCAAAGTTGAAATTTTAGTTGCTAGCTTGTTCTAATCAGTGAATCTTTTGATTGAGTTTCTAATCTCTTCTTGTGAAGATGGTATCTAGTTTCAAATTGGAAGACAAATTGGATGATGCTACAAGGTTTTAAAGATATGCACTTCTATATGCTATCTAAGTTATATCATCTAGCAAAACATGAGTGTGTTTGCAAGAAAAGTAGTAGAGATATTGTCTAAGCTATAATCTTGGATTCAGTGAATTCATAAGAACAAGTGCACCCTCCATAACAGTTAATGCTTCAGGTTCCAGGTTTGATTAAATTGTTAAGCTTCAAATTTGTGTATATCAAAGGTGATAGTTACTACATCACTAATTGTGAAAGCAGTCTTTGAAATATTTTATTATTGCTAGGTGTAATGAATACTCGAATGCATATGAATACTATTGATATAGATGCTTATTGTACTTATTTTCAAATATGAACTAACACCTACTCTAGGAGATATTTCTTGTTCTTGTTCTCAGACTAGATCATCTTACTAATTCTACCAAGAAACTATCCTTCATATGAAATATGTTGTCTCAAAAACACCGTTTTTCTCGTTGTCTCAGGTAGGTTATTTCATGAAGATGTCTTTCCAGGTAGGTACCCTTGTGAAATATGTTTGCGAAAGTTGTCATAGAATAATTGTATAAGGATGACACAAGGCTTGCAACAACTGCCAGATGGGAAAGAATCAAAACATATAGAAATAAACTTAAAGAGACTCAAAGGAGTCAGACTCGAAGGAAGTTATAAATCAAAGGAAACTAGAACATGCTTATGACACTTTTTAGAAAGCAAAGAGAGATGCATCAGACAGAAGCATGGACTCTCTCAGATGGAAGGAGATGATCACAAAATTCCAAACAAAGAGCATGCATATTTCTCATTTAGGCATGAAGTTGGGATTAGGAGGGACCTAATCCCCAACGATATGATCCATTGAAGAATCCGTGAATACCATGAAGAATATTTCCATGTTCTTCATTGGAAGTAGCAGCCATGATAAACAACACATGTTCAATTTGACTCTAGAAGAAGTCTTCTTTGAAAAGAAGCCTTGAATATCCTTGGTTGTCCATCTACATTTATGCTCCTATGGCTGAAGGTTGGAGCCTTCAGGAAAGAAGGGCATGTAATCTGAAGAAGATTCCATGGAATCCAACATTGAAGATAAACATGAGGAAGAAAATGAAGATTCCAAGAAAGAAAGAAAAGCCAGAACAACCAATTGAACCAGTTTGAACCCACTAGAAGCAGTCAAGCAAAAGTAATGGAAGGAAGTTGCGATGAAGAACAATGTATGTGAGAAATTAAGCATTTATAGATATAAGGTGAGACTCAGGGCTAGAGGGTTATCCTAGTAGGAGGGAGAAGACTACGATGACAACTTGTTCTAGTAACCATATATACTTCTACCTGATCCATTATAGCTCCTACAGTATCCATGGGTTGTAGTTTACATCAAATTAATGTAAAGAATGTTCTTCTCAACTGAGTAATTGAAGAAGAAGCGTATGTAGATCAACCTCAAGGTTTTGAGGTATACCAGAAAGAGATCCTTGTATGCATATGGAAGAATACCTTGTATGGATTCAAGCAAACTTGGTGCAGAGCCTCTCATGTACAACAAAAGCGTGGTGGAAACTTCCTATGACAGAGGAAATATAATGAAATGGTTCTTCAGAAGTATGGGATGATGGATTGCAAATCCATGGAAAACTCCCATGATGAAATATCTGAAGAAGTTGAGAGACTATGATCCAATAGACCCATCTCTGTATCGACTATTGATTGTCTCGTTAATGTATTTGGAGAATACTCAGCCGAATATTTTCTTTGTGGGATGTTTGAGTTATGATATACAATTGCATGGATTTATTGATTCAGATTGGGTAGGGAGTGAAGATGACAAAATAAGTGCTACTTGGATATTTTAGTTTGAGATTTGTCGTGATGTTATGGGATAGAAGGAAACATAATTTGGTTTCACTCAACACTGCAGAGCATAGTATATTACAATTTGTGAAGTTTGTACGAAAGCAGTGTGGCTCAGTAAGTTGTCTTTTGGACTGTCTGATTAGGTGATGAATTCAACCGTGATATATTGTGATGATCATAGCTATGTGAAGCTTTCAGAGAACCCGATGTTCCATGACAGATCGAAGTACATTGAGATCAAGCATTATATTCTCCAGGATAAATTCCAGAGGGGAGAAGTGGTTCTCCAGTATATATCCATAGATGAGCAGATAGAAGATATTTTGGTAAAGCCTCTGTCCAAGATGAAAAGATTGCGTACTTAAGGGACAAGATGGGGCTCGTGGTGACGACTTCCATATTGAAAGAGGAAGAGATTACTCCCAGGTTGGGAGGGAGAACTGATATGTTATTTATTTGTGCACAGTCATTTTCCACTTTGGAAAATGGTCTAGGTTGGGCAGTCACCTTCCAGTCTAGAAAGTGGCCCAATATTTTTTACGGACAAGCATTTTCTAGTTCAGAAAATGGTCCAGATTAGATAGTCATTTTCATAATGAAAATGGTTTGATAAATTGTTGATGTACCATAGACAATGATTCCCCTTGTGGCCAGTGTAGGGGAATGGTCTAGGACAATCATTCTTCCTGGTAGCCACTCTAAGTAGTGGTCAAGTAAAATGGTCCACCTCGCAAGGCAACCATTCTTTCGAAGTTCACAGTTGTGAGCAGTTTCGAAGAATGGTTTGTTTTTGAGGTTGGTGCAGGACAATCATTTCCATAGGAAATGGTTCGGACAATCATTCCCTAGGGCAGACTCATTCTCTCCAGGTTGCACTATGTTTAGTGTCAGAGGAATGGCCCAGTTAGGTGAATGGTCCAGGTTCAACAATCAGGGACAAGAATTCCCTAGGGAAGACTCATTCTCTTTAGGTTGCACTATGATTAGTGTCGGAGGAATGGTCCAGGCTCAGAAATCAGGGACAATTATTCTTCTATGCTTGGGAAGAATAGTCCAAATATTCCATGTATGATGTTTTACTTTGTGAGGGCAGGTGTTATTCCATATCTCACAGCTGTGAGTGGAAGAATGGCCCAGATGACTCAGTTTGTATCATGATATTGTTATGCAATTTGATATCAGATGATATGTTCGTTGTGGAGACTATATTTATCTAGACAGTAGTTGTATGCTACTGTGGTGGATGTGTTCCATTGGTTGTGACTATGTGTCAGTGGTTAGTAGTCGTGTGCTACTAGGTGTGGTTGTGTACCAATGGATAATAGTTGTGTATTACTATGCATAGACACAGTTGTGTTCTATTTGATGGCATTGTTTTGATTTCCATGGAGACTATCACTAGTGTTGGAGATGATTTCCATCTTAATGGATAATCAGTTTGTTGATGGACATACATTCTCCAGGCGGAGAATCGTCCAGGAAGGACTGATTTCTGATGTACCATGGAAAAATATTCTTCTATGACATATGTCTGAATTAGAAGAATGGTCTGTCTCCCTAAGTTCACAGTAGTGACCAAAGTGGAGAGATTGGTACAAGACAAACATTTTCCCTGAGTTAATAGTAGTGGCCACATGGAAAATGGTCCAGGGAAATCATTCTTCTAGGACATATGTCTGGATTAGAATAATAGTCCTTGTATCCCATGGCGTGGCTTCCAACATCTATTGGAACAATTATTCTACTAGGACATATGTCTGGATTATAAGAATGGTTCTTGTATCACTCTATGGAGTGAGTGAATTATTCAACATCATTACCTATTACTCACATGGAGTATGGCTTGGAGAGATGATGTAGTTGATGTTATCAGATGATATTGATAGTGATGATGTTGTTGGTGAGTTGATCTAAGTGATCATGAAATAGCTTGTGTGGCTATGATGATGCTACTAGTTGAATGGTGTATTTGTGCTCAAGACCATTACCTTTAATACCTCCCTAGATAGGAGGGAGTGTTGATATTATGGTAGTTGTGGGAGGTATTAACCTCTACGTGTAAACTTTGACGAGACTAGAATATTATGGAAAGCAAGAGAAACCCTAAAACATTGGATAATAACCCTAGAAGACAAGTCGGCTCAAGAGAATAATTACTATTGAATTATTAGTCTCCGGGAAGAGAAGTCAGCCCAGTTAGGTCACTTGGAGGACTATAAATAAGAGGGCTCTAGAGCTCATTGGTCACTCTCACTCTCACTCTCACAACTGCATAAGGACTAGTGGTGCACAATTTTGGAGAGGGAGTGCAGATGCAGCTACTGCAAATGGCATCTTGGTTATGGCTTGGACTTTATGCTTGGTTTATGTTTATTCTTGCTTGGTGCGCTACCCTTTGAGAAAGGTGTGCTAGCCTTGGTTGGCTATTGGTTTGCTAGCAAAATTATTTTTTTTGTCAATGTTAAGGTGCTTGGGGGTGTCCTTTGTGCCTATGGTTGGGTGAAAATATTGCTATATTGTATATGGAAAAACGAGAACATCCCTTTATTTATAACAAATTGACACAAAACAAGAACCAAGAAGTTTTTGTAAATAAATAAACCACCAAGTACATACTAACAGAAGGATGGCTGACGTAAATAGTCAACAATACTATAAAATGGTCGACTTGGGCTTAAACTACCCTTTATCATATGGCACGACACAATGAGGACTTGGGTATCACCGACACTGACAAGACCAATTATGTAAAGAAATAATGTTGGAGGCATTGAAGATTTCTCCATAATGAATAGAAGAATAACAATTTGAAGGAATAATAGCTCAAAATTATGGTAGGACTCTTAGGGAAATACTAAATCCCAACTGCCATGTTCAAGGGAGACAATGATTAATGTATAACACTCAAACTAAATCAAACAAAGATCAAAATTCTTGCCCCCCTTTTTCTTTTTATGTTTTTTAATGTTTTTGTATTTTTCATGTTTTCGTAAGCGTGAAAAAGAGATAAAAGTTTGAGACATTGAGAAAAAAAGTGGCTCAATGGCATGTAACTACATTCCAAGCACTTTGAAAAGATCTATGCAAATCAAATGCAAAAAATGTGTTAGGAAAGTTGTGTCCACTCATAAATGTGTCTTCTCTAAGGATACAAGTCACAAAATAGAGGTGACATATGCAAATGGATAAGATCAGAAGAAATTGCAATGGAAATGAGAATAACAAAGCAAATGGCATCATAGTAGTATGCACAAAGACACAAGTGTCAATAAGCAAGTGAAATTCTAAAGAAACAAAAATAATGGGAACCCTTTCAAGACATGGCTAGAAAAAGATAAGAGAGAAGCCTTAAGTCCCAAATATTAAGTCATGGCAGGGCTAAATAAAGGTTCTCGAGTCTACGAATAAATTTAGCATGCGTGCCAAATGGAAAAAGGAATGCTAACTAGAGTGACCCATGGAGGATAAGAATTATCGCAAAAGTTACGACCCGTAGAAAATTTGAGAGGGAAATGTCACAACTTGATAGGATTAAACCTAGGCATAATTTTGGCGCAAGTTCTAGTTAATAATCCAAGATTAGAATGCAGGAAAAAACCTATCACTATATGTTAGATTACATTTACCTCCAAGTTCACTGAAGATTGCCATATGAGAATACCAAAAAAATGATCCAATAGTCCTATAAAAATGATCAACAAAACTAGTCCATAGGTTTAAAAATCCAATATAAATCTCATAAAACATATGTGAGTGGAAGAATGGCCCATATGACTTAGTTTGTATCATGATATTGTTATGCAAGTTGATATCAGATGATATGTTCGTTGTGGAGAATATATTTCTCTAGACAATAGTTGTATCCTACTGTGGTGGATGTGTTCCACTGGTTGTGACTATGTGTCACTGGTTAGTAGTCATGTGTTACTAGGTGTGGTTGTGTACGTAATTGTGTATTACTATGGATAGACATAGTTGTGTTCTATTGGATGACATTGTTATGATTTCCATGGAGACTATCACTAGTGTTGGAGATGATTTCCAGCTAGATGGATAATCACCGTGTTGATGGACAGACATTCTCCAGGCAGGACTGATTGTTGATGTACCATGGAAAAATATTCTCTTAGGACATATGTCTGAATTAGAAGAATGGTCTGTCTCCCTAAGTTCACAGTAGTGACCAGAGTGGAGAGAATGGTACAAGACAAACATTTTCCCCGAGTTCACAGTAGTGGCAGGAGGAAAAATGGTCCAGGGAAATCATTCTTCTAGGATGTATGTCCGGATTAGAAGAATAGTCTTTGTAGCCCATGTCATGGCTTCCAACATCTGTTGGAACAATTATTCTACTAGGACATAGGTATGGATTAGAAGAATGGTTCTTGTATCACTCTGTGGAGTGAGTGACGTATTCAACATCATTCTCGATTACTCATATGGAGTATGGATTCGAGAGATGATGCAGTTGATGCTATCAGATGATACTGATAGTGATGATGTTGATGGTGAGTTGATCTAAGTGATCATGAAATATTTTGTGTGGCTATGATGATGATACTACTTGAATGGTGTATTTTTGCTCAATATCGTTACCTTTAATATCTCCCTAGCTAGGAGGGAGTGTTGATATTATGGTAGTTGTAGGAGGTATTAAACTCTACATGTAAACTTTGACGAGACTAGAATATTTCAGGAAGCAAGAGAAACCCTAAAATGTTGGATAATAATCCTAGAAGACAAGTCATCTCAAGAGAATAATTAATATTGAGTTATTAGTCTCCAGGAAGAGAAGTCGACCTAGTTAGGTCACTTGGAGGACTATAAATAAGAGGGCGCTAGAGCTCCTTTGTCACTCTCACTCTCACAATTGCATAAGGACTACTGGTACACAAGTTTGGAGAGGAAGTGCAGATGCATCTACTGCAACTGGCATCTTGGTTATGGCTTGGAATTTCTGCTTGGTTTCTGGTTATTCTTGCTTGGTGCACTACCCTTGGAGAAAGGTGTGATAGCCTTGGTTGGCTATTGGTCTGCTGCCGAAATTAATTTTTATGTCAATGTTAAGGTGCTTGGGGGTGGCCTTTGTGCCTATGGTTGGGTGAAAATATTGCTATATTGTATAGGGAAAAACGAGCACATCCCTTTATATCTAACAAATTGACACAAAACAAGAACCAAGAAGTTTTTGTGAATAAAGAAACCACCAAGTACATACTAACAGAAGGATGGCTAACGTGAATAGTCAACAATACTATAAAATGGCCGACTTGGGCTTAAACTACCCTTTATCATGTGGCACGACACAATGAGGACTTGGGCATCACCAACACTGACAAGACCAAATATGTAAAGAAATAATGTTGGAGGCATTGAAGCTTTCTCCATAATGAATAGAAGAATAACAATTCGAAGGAATAATAGCTCAAAATCATGATAGAACTCTTAGGGAAATACTAAATCCCAACTGCCATGTTCAAGGGAGACAATGACTAATGTCTAACACTCAAACCGAATCAAACAAAGATCAAAATTCTTGCCCCCCTTTTTATTTTTATGTTTTTTAATGTTTTTGTATTTTTCATGTTTTCATAAGCATGAAAAAGAGATAAAAGTATGCGACTTTGAGAAAACAAGTGGCTCAATTGCATGCAACTACATTCCAAGCACATGGAAAAGACCTATGCAAATCAAATGCAAAAAAGGTGTTAGGAAAGTTGTGTCCACTCATGAATGTGTATTCTCTAGGGATATGAGTCACAAAATAGAGGCAACATATGCAAATGGATAAGGTCAGAAGCAACTGCAATGGAAATGAGAATAACAAATCAAATGGCATCATAATAGTATGCACAAAGACACAAGCGACAATAAGCAAGTGAAATTGTAAAGCAACAAAAATAACGGGAACCATTTCAAGACATGGCTAGAAAAAGATAAGAGAGAAGCATGAAGTCCCAAATATTAAGTCATGGCAGAGCTAAATAAAGGTTCTCGAGTCTACGAATAAATTTAGCATGGGTGCCAAATGGAAAAAGGAATGCTAACTAGAGTGACCCATGAAGGATAAGCATTATCGCAAAAGTTACGACATTTAGAAAATTTGAGAGGGAAATGTCACAAATTGATAGGATTAAACCTAGGCATAATTTTGTTGGGTATGTGTTATATTCTTTGCATGTGTGTGTGTGTGGGTGCGTCAGATACGACAACTGCGTCTGATTTTTAGCAGATTTTTCTATTTTTAGCAGAGTAAATTAATCCCGGATTAATGGATTAGGGTTTTGGTATCTACGGAATACCTAAAAACATTGTATATATTGTATGGCGAATGGTGAAATTCGATATAATGAAAATAAGAAAGGTTTTCCCGGTTGAGGGTTTTCGGTATAAAATCTTCGTGTATTCTGTGTATGAGCCATTGATTAATTTATGTATTGCTTAAGAATCTATATGCATTGCTTTACTTCGCAGGTTTAAAACTTACAAATTTTGGCACAAGTTCTGGTTAATAATCCAAGATTAGAATGTAGGAAGAAACCTATCACTATATGTTAGATTACATTTACCTCAAAGTTCACTAAAGATTGCCATATGAGAATACCAAAAACATGATCCAATAGTCCTATAAAAATGATCAACAAAACTAGTCCATAGGTTTAAAAATCCAATATAAATCGCATAAAACGGATGTGAGTGGAATAATGGCCCAGATGACTTAGTTTGTATCATGATATTGTTATGCAGGTTGATATCAGATGATATGTTCATTGTGGAGACTACATTTCTCTAGACAATAGTTGTATGCTATTGTGGTGGATGTGTTCCACTGGTTATGACTATTTGTCACTGGTTAGTAGTCATGTGCTACTAGGTGTCGTTGTGTACCACTAGATAGTAGTTGTGTATTACTATGGATATACATAGTTGTGTTCTATTGGATGACATTGTTTTGATTTCCATGGAAACTATCACTAGTGTTGGAGATGATTTCCAGCTAGATAGATAATCAGTGCGATGATGGATAGACATTCTCTAGACGGATAATGGTCCTGGTAGGATTGATTTATGATGTACCATGGAAAAATATTATTCTAGGACATATGTCTGAAT
>JASDQU010014800.1:49283-70336 GCA_032191745.1 Picea mariana | reverse complement strand
TAGTCCCTAATATATGGACACTCTTCTTTGATGGCTCCAAATCCCAAGAAGGAGCTAGAGTACATTTTCTAATGATAGATCCTTGGGGCGAAAATATATTTGTTTCATGTAGATTATAATTTGATTGTACAAATAACACAATTGAATATGAAGCTCTTATACGGGGCCTAAAAAAGGCCATAGATTTAAAAATTAGAAAAAAAAGTTTTGGGGGATTTTGAGATTATCATAAAACAAATAAAGAACTCTACACATTTTAATTCCCCACACTTGAACAATTATCTTCAAGAAGTACTTTGGTCGATTGATAATTTTGATGCCTTCAATATTTATGTTATTTCTCGTACAAATGACACCATAACTAACTCTTTATCTATTGCTACCTCTCAATTAGCTTCATTCAAGGACTTTGAGGCAAGCATGTTTTCAATTGAACTTCTTTTGTCACCTTTGCTTCTAGACAACATTACCAACTAGAAGGTTTTTGAAGGTGATGAGTAGATTATTGAATTCCTTACTAACCAGGAAACATTTAAAGACACAATCATAGATGATGAGGAATATGAAAATATTTTGGAAAACAATAAAGGAGGACCAAATTAATCAACAATCCATACTATACCTAAAGGTCTGGTTGCACTTGAGAAATTACTTTACTTGCAAGATATGTTTAAATGATTATCTAATGTAAAAATAGATAGTTCAACTTTAGGACATGAGGTGATCAACCTAGGAACAAAAGAAGCCCGACAAATGTTAATTGAAGAACTGAATATTCTAAAGAAGAAAAGAAAGCTTACATAAAACTCTTCTGAACATACCAAGATGTGTTTGCATGGACATTTGATGATCTGAAAATATACGATACACGTATCATAAAACACACAATACCTATGAAGTTGTAAAACCCTTTCAATATAAAATATGAAAAATGCATCCTTCTCTTGAGCCTCAAGTGCAAAAAGAATTAAAGAAATGTTTTGATGCAAAGATTATTTTCAAAGTTGGACATTTGTTATAGGTAAAAATACCTAAATGCTAAGCAACCAAACCCTCATTGATGGGTGAAACTCAATTACATACATAGGCATAGATAACATATTTATTTCTCCTAAGACTAATATGCATGTTAAGAGTAAATAAGGAAGAAGGAAAAAACTTGATTCCAAGTGGTTGTCCAACTTATCCAATGAATTCCATTTGATCTCACTCTCATTGTTTCACCAAATAACTTGCGCAACCATTCCTCCTCGGATAGTAAATATAACTTGCATAAAGAAAGTATTAATCTAGTAACTCAAGCTAATTAGAACAACACAAAACCCCATTAAAGATGAAATGTGATCCGTAAACATATAGATTTCTCTTGAGGGGGAGAAAATAAATATATTTTGATTAAAAGAGAGTTACAACGAGAATTATTACCTCGAGATTCACTTCTATACTTCTGGATCCAAGACCCAAAGTCCTCATCCTTAGTCACAATTTCACCTCTGTCGAAATAACACAATCCATGAACTGTATCACAGTGATATAGCCAATTGAATGGTTGATGGAATCTCACCTAAGCTCTAATCACACTAATGTTGATTCCCAACACTCAACAATGGTAACAAACTCACAACCAAGAATTCTCACTACAATTTGATACTGTAAGGATGCTTGCAAATAGAATTTCTTCCCTTATATTTGGCTCTCTTACTTATAGATTGTTGAGGACAGAATAAAGGGCTGCATGGAATGCATGTCGTGCATATGTGATTCATTCACAACACCACACAATTTTTTAGATTTTTCCAACTCATAGATTTTCAACTTTCCTTGTGAATTTATCTTTTTTTGAGCTTTAAGGAGAAGCCACAGGTTTTAAATGGAAAAATAGTGCCCAACCACATCTGATCTATGAAAAATTCCTAGTAGGTATCTCTTTTACTAATAAAAACATGACCTACATGTCCTTTTGAAAATCAAGTCTTCTTCGATAAAAATCATCTTGGTCCAGATGTGTAGTTTGTATCATTACAAATGTATTGGCCTATGGTGCCAATTGGAAGTGTAATAGATGCCCCATAATGTATGATGTCATAAGAGGAATTGATGGTCAAAATACATTACAAATAATGGACTCTAATGAGTGGACTAAGGAAGAGTTATGTAGATAAAGGAACCAGGAAGCACATGTAAGAAAAAATCAACCAATTAAATATAAATCATCCTCAATGTGGGCATACCCATTCTCATATATATCAATAAGCACAGTTGCCAACACAATACACTATGGATCCATGAAGTATGTAGAACACAAAATCATGACCATGAAAGAAAGTACATGGTGGATCCATGTCAGATAGAAAATCATAGCCATAGGAAAATACAAAGTGGATCTATGCCATAGTATACATCATGAATACACTTAGCATAGATGAAAGTGCAATATGGCCTTCAAAGTACTCATCAAGAGGTGTACAATCAAGCACAAATCGGGAAGGTAGCACTGAAATAGGATGCCCCTAGCCCAAGGTCTTAAATTCAAACTCTGTGATCCTACAAATATACATCATGGGAATAAATGAGATAAGGTTGAGCACGATAGAAACCATTTGATTACCATTTATTGATGAAAACCATTAACAGACACAAGGGGACCCACCAAAATAATGAAAATAGATCATAAGGTACAATCTAGAAAGTATAAATAAATGTTTTGATGTTGAACACATGTAGAATTGATCAATCAAGGGTCAATGATGTAAACTCACTATCAATCGCGAGGAAATTTTCCACTGATGTTTGCAAGTCCCCAAGCTACTATTAAGGTTTCTAGAACTACTTCCTAGGTAATGATCTGGCGTCGATAGGAAGATATCCAACGAAAGGAGGGACATAAGGTATCTTGCATCAATTGTGTTGATATTATGGTAGTTGTGGGAGGTATTAAGCTCTGCATGTAACCTTTGACGAGACTAGAATATTCCAGGAAGCAAGAGAAACCCTAAAACATTGGATAATAACCCTAGAAGACAAGTCGACTCAACAGAATAATTAATATTTAGTTATTAGTCTCCAAGAAGAGAAGTCGGCCCAATTAGGTCACTTGAAGGACTATAAATAAGAGGGCGCTAGAGCTCATTTGTCACTCTCACTCTCACTCTCACAACTGCATAAGGACTAGTGGTGCACAAGTTTAGAGAGGGAGTGCGGCTACAACTGGCATCTTGGTTATGGTTTGGAATTTCTGCTTGGTTTCTATTTATTCTTTCTTGGTGCGCTATCCTTGGAGAAAGGTGTGCTACCCTTGGTTGGTTATTGGTCTTCTATCGGATTATTCTTTCTATCAAGGTTAAGGTGATTGGGGGTGGCCTTTGTGCCTATGGTTGGGTGACAATATTGTTATTTTGTCTATGGAAAAATGAGCACATCCCTTTATTTCTAACATTTTATGGGCCCACACTATCTTTAGACAATATAACCACTAGAAGATAGATTGGGAAGTTATTTGTTAAGATCGTTATGGCACCAGTTACAACTGCAACTAAGTTTTTTGATTATGTAGCTACAACAAACCCCATCCCTTGTGTTTGGGAACTTTTGGTGAAGCATTTTCCCTAATTCCTTGACATCCTAGTGTGCCCTAGCCTAGCACACTTCTTCATACTCTCAACTAGCAAAAACATCAGGTTTGAATCTTTTGTCAAAGTCAAAGTCAAATTTTGTGGTCAAAGTTGAAATTTTAGTTGCTAGCTTGTTCTAATCAGTGAATCTTTTGATTGAGTTTCTAATCTCTTCTTGTGAAGATGGTATCTAGTTTCAGATTGGAAGACAAGTTGGACGATGCTACAAGGTTTCAAAGGTATGCACTTCTATATGCTATCTAAGTTATATCATCTAGCAAAACATGAGTGTGTTTGCACGAAAAGTAGTAGAGATATTGTCTAAGCTATAATCTTGGATTCAGTGAATTCAGAAGAACAAGTGCAACCTCCATAACAGTTAATGCTTCAGGTTCCAGGTTTGATTAAATTGTTAAGCTTCAAATTTGTGTATATCAAAGGTGATAGTTACTACATCACTAATTGTGAAAGCATTCTTTGAAATATTCTATTATTGCTAGGTGTAATGAATACTTGAATGCATATGAATACTATTGATATAGATGCTTATTGTACTTATTTTCAAATATGAACTAACACCCACTCTAGGAGATATTTCTTGTTCTTGTTCTCAGACTATATCATCTTACTAATGCTACCAAGAAACTATCCTTCATATGAAATATGTTGTATCATAAACATCATTTTTCTCGTTGTCTCAGGCAGGTTATTTCATGAAGATGTCTTTCCAGGCAGGTACCCTTGTGAAATATGTTTGCGAAAGTTGTCATAGAAGAATTGTATAAGTATGACACAAGGCTTGCAACAACTGCCAGATGGGAAAGAATCAAAACATATAGAAAGAAACTTAAAGAGACTCAAAGGAGTCAGACTCGAAGGAAGTTAGAAATCAAAAGGAAACTAGAACATGCTTATGACACTTTGTAGAAAGCAAAGAGAGATGCAACAGACAGAAGCATGGACTCTCTCAGATGGAAGGAGATGATCACAAAATTCCAAAAGAAGAGCATGCATATTGCTCATTTAGGCATGAAGCTGGGATTAAAAGGGACCTAATCCCCAATGATATGATCCATTGAATAATCTGTGAATACCATGAAGAATATTTCCATGTTCTTCATTGGAAGTAGAAGCCATGATAAATAACACATGTTCAATTTGACTCTAAAAGAAGTCTTCTTCGAAAAGAAGCCTTGAATATCCTTGGTTGTCCATCTACATTTATGTTCCTATGGCTGAAGGTTGGAGCCTTCAGGAAAGAAGGGCATGTAATCTGAAGAAGATTTCATGGAATCCAACATTGAAGATAAACATGAGGAAGAAAATGAAGATTCCAAGAAAGAAAGAAAAGCCAGAACAACCAATTGAACCAGTTTGAACCCACTAGAAGCAGTCAATCAAAAGTAATGGAAGGAAGTTGCGATGAAGAACAATGTATGTGAGAAATTAAGCATTTATAGATATAAGGTGAGACTCAGGGCTAGAGGGTTCTCCTAGTAGGAGGGAGAAGACTACGATGACAACTTGTTCTAGTAACCAGATATACCTCTACCCGAGCCATTATAGCTCCTGCAGTATCCATGGGTTGTATTTTACATCAAATGAATGTAAAGAATGTTCTTCTCAACAGAGTAATTGAAGAAGAAGCATATGTAGATCAACCTCAAGGTTTTGAGGTATACCAAAAAGAGATCCTTGTATGCATATGGAAGAAGACCTTGTATGGATTCAAGAAAACTTGGTGCAGAGCCTCTCATGTACAACAAAAGCGTGGTGGAAACTTCCTATGACAGAGGAAGT
Organism: Picea mariana; assembly: GCA_032191745.1. NCBI lineage: Eukaryota > Viridiplantae > Streptophyta > Pinopsida > Pinales > Pinaceae > Picea > Picea mariana. The sequence goes on along the minus strand of JASDQU010014800.1, from coordinate 64,925 downwards.
ATAATGAAATGGTTCTTCAGAAGTCTGGGATGATGGATTGCAAATCCATGGCAAACTCCCATGATGAAATATCTGAAGAAGTTGAGAGACTCTGATCCAGTAGACCCATCTCTGTATCGACTATCGATTGGCTCGTTAATGTATTTGGAGAATACTCAGCCGAATATTTGCTCTGTGGGACATTTGAGTTATGATATACAATTGCATGGATTTATTGATTCAGATTGGGTAGGGAGTGAAGATGACAAAATAAGTGCTACTTGGATATTTTAGTTTGAGCTTTGCCACGATGTTATGGGATAGAAGGAAACATAATTTTGTTTCACTCAGCACTGCAGAGCATAGTATATTACAGTTTGTGAAGTTTGTATGAAAGCAGTGTGACTCAGTAAGTTGTCTTTTGGACTGTCTGATCAGGTGATGAATTCGACCGTGATATATTGTAATGATCATAGCTATGTGAAGCTTTCAGAGAACCCGGTGTTCCATGATAGATCGAAGTACATTGAGATCAAGCATTATATTCTCCAGGATAAATTCCAGAGGGGAGAAGTGGTTCTCCAGTATATATCCATAGATGAGCAGATAGAAGATATTTTGGTAAAGCCTCTGTCCAAGATGAAAAGATTGCGTACTTAAGGGACAAGATGGGGCTCGTGGTGACGACTTCCATATTGAAAGAGAAAGAGATTACTCCCAGGTTGGGAGGGAGAACTGATATGTTATTGATTTATGCACAGTCATTTTCCACTTCGGAGAATGGTCCAGGTTGGGCAGTCACCTTCCAGTCTGGAAAGTGGCCCAAGATTTCTGACGGACAAGCATTTTCTAGTTCAGAAAATGGTCCAGATTAGATAGTCATTTTCATAATGAAAATGGTCTGATAAATTGTTGATGTACCATAGACAAGGATTCCCCTTGTGGCCAGTGTAGGGGAATGGTCTAGGACAATCATTCTTCCTGGTAGCCACTCTAAGTAGTGGTCAAGTAAAATGGTCCACCTCGCAGGGCAACCATTCTTTCGAAGTTCACAGTTGTGAGCAGTTTCGAAGAATGGTTTGTTTTGGAGGTTGGTGCAGGACAATCATTTCCATAGGAAATGGTTCGGACAATCATTCCCTAGGGTAGACTCATTCTCTCCAGGTTGCACTATGTTTAGTGTCGGAGGAATGGCCCAGTTAGGTGAATGGTCCAGGTTCAACAATCGGGGACAAGAATTCCCTAGGGAAGACTCATTCTCTTCAGGTTGCACTATGATTAGTGTCGGAGGAATGGTCCAGGCTCAGAAATCAGGGACAATTATTCTTCTATGCTTGGGAAGAATAGTCCAGATAGTCCATGTATGATGTTTTACTTTGTGAGGGCAGGTGCTATTCCATATCTCACAGATGTGAGTGGAATAATGGCCCAGATGACTCAGTTTGTATCATGATATTGTTATGCAGGTTGATATCAGATGATATGTTCATTGTGGAGACTATATTTCTCTGGACAGTAGTTGTATGCTACTGTGGTGGATGTGTTCCATTGGTTGTGACTATGTGTCACTGGTTAGTAGTCATGTGCTACTAGGTGTGGTTGTGTACCACTGGATAATAGTTGTGTATTACTATGGATAGACACAGTTGTGTTCTATTTGATGGCATTGTTCTAATTTCCATGGAGACTATCACTAGTGTTGGAGATTATTTCCAGCTTAATGGATAATCAGTTTGTTGATGGAAAAACATTCTCTAAGTGGAGAATGGTCCAGGAAGGACTGATTTATGATGTACCATTGAAAAATATTCTTCTATGACATATGTCTGAATTAGAAGAATGGTCTGTCTCCCTAAGTTCATAGTAGTGACTAGAGTGGAGAGATTGGTACAAGACAAACATTTTCCCTAAGTTCATAGTAGTGGCCACATGGAAAATGGTCCAAGGAAATCATTCTTCTAGGACATATGTCCGGATTAGAAGAATAGTCCTTGTATCCCATGGTGTGGCTTCCAACATCTGTTGGAACAATTATTCTACTAGGACATATGTCTGGATTATAAGAATGGTTCTTGTATCACTCTATGGAGTGAGTGAATTATTCAACATCATTACCTATTACTCACATGGAGTATGGCTTGGAGAGATGATGTAGTTGATGTTATCAGATGATACTGATAGTGATGATGTTGTTGGTGAGTTGATCTAAGTGATCATGAAATAGCTTGTGTGGCTATGATGATGCTACTAGTTGAATGGTGTATTTGTGCTCAAGACCATTACCTTTAATACCTCCCTAGATAGGAGGGAGTGTTGATATTATGGTAGTTGCGGGAGGTATTAACCTCTACGTGTAAACTTTGACGAGACTAGAATATTATAGGAAGCAAGAGAAACCCTAAAACATTGGATAATAACCCTAGAAGATAAGTCGGCTCAAGAGAATAATTACTATTGAGTTATTAGTCTCCAGGAAGAGAAGTCGGCTCAGTTAGGTCACTTGGAGGACTATAAATAAGAGGGCGCTAGAGCTCATTGGTCACTCTCACTCTCACTCTCACAACTACATAAGGACTAGTGGTGCACAATTTTGGAGAGGGAGTGCAGATGCAGCTGCTGCAACTGGCATCTTGGTTATGGCTTGGAATTTATGCTTGGTTTTTGGTTATTCTTGCTTGGTGCACTACCCTTAGAGAAAGGTGTGCTAGCCTTGGTTGGCTATTGGTTTGCTAGCAAAATTATTTTTTTTGTCAATGTTAAGGTGCTCGGGGGTGGCCTTTGTGCCTATGTTTGGGTGAAAATATTGCTATATTGTATATGGAAAAACGAGCACATCCCTTTATTTCTAACAAATTGACACAAAACAAGAACCAAGAAGTTTTTGTAAATAAAGAAACCACCAAGTACATACTAACAGAAGGATGGCTAACGTAAATAGTCAACAATACTATAAAATGGTCGACTTGGGCTTAAACTACCCTTTATCATATGGCACGACACAATGAGGACTTGGGTATCACCGACACTGACAAGACCAATTATGTAAAGAAATAATGTTGGAGGCATTGAAGCTTTCTCCATAATGAATAGAAGAATAACAATTCGAAGGAATAATAGCTCAAAATCATGGTAGGACTCTTAAGGAAATACTAAATCCCAACTACCATGTTCAAGGGAGACAATGATTAATGTCTAACACTCAAACTAAGTGAAACAAAGATCAAAATTCTTGCCCCCCTTTTTCTTTTTATGTTTTTTAATGTTTTTGTATTTTTCATGTTTTCATAAGAGTGAAAAAGAGATAAAAGTATGAGACATTGAGAAAACAAGTGGCTCAATGGCATGTAACTACATTCCAAGCACTTGGAAAAGATCTATGCAAATCAAATGCAAAAAATGTGTTAGGAAAGTTGTGTCCACTCATGAATGTGTCTTCTCTAGGGATACACGTCACAAAATAGAGGTGACATATGCAAATGGATAAGGTCAGAAGAAATTGCAATGGAAATGAGAATAACAAAGCAAATGGCATCATAGTAGTATGCACAAAGACACAAGCGGCAATAAGCAAGTGAAATTGTAAAGCAACAAAAATAATGGGAACCCTTTCAAGACATGGCTAGAAAAAGATAAGAGACAAGCCTTAAGTCCCAAATATTAAGTCATGGCAGGGCTAAATAAAGGTTCTCGAGTCTACGAATAAATTTAGCATGGGTTCCAAATGGAAAAAGGAATGCTAACTAGAGTGACCCATGGAGGATAAGCATTATCACAAAAGTTACGACTCGTAGAAAGTTTGAGAGGGAAATGTCACAACTTGATAGGATTAAACCTAGGCATAATTTTGGCGCAAGTTCTGGTTAATAATACAAGATTAGAATGCAAAAAAAAACCTATCACTATATGTTAGATTACATTTACCTCCAAGTTCACTGAAGATTGCCATATGAGAATACCAAAAAAATGATCCAATAGTCCTATAAAAATGATCAACAAAACTAGTCCATAGGTTTAAAAATCCAATATAAATCTCATAAAACATATGTGAGTGGAAGAATGGCCCAGATGACTTAGTTTGTATCATGATATTGTTATGCAAGTTGATATCAGATGATATGTTCGTTGTGGAGACTATATTTCTCTGGACAATAGTTGTATCCTACTGTGGTGGATGTGTTCCACTGGTTGTGACTATGTGTCACTGGTTAGTAGTCATGTGCTACTAGGTGTGGTTTTGTATGTAATTGTGTATTACTATGGATAGACATAGTTGTGTTCTATTGGATGACATTGTTATGATTTCCATGGAGACTATCACTAGTGTTGGAGATGATTTCCAGCTAGATGGATAATCACTGTGCTGATGGATAGACATTCTCCAGGCAGGACTGATTGTTGATGTACCATGGAAAAATATTCTTCTAGGACATATGTCTGAATTAGAAGAATGGTATGTCTCCCTAAGTTCACAATAGTGACCAGAGTGGAGAGAATGGTACAAGACAAACATTTTCCCTGAGTTCACAGTAGTGGCAGGAAGGAAAATGGTCCAGGGAAATCATTCTTCTAGGACGTATGTCCGGATTAGAAGAATAGTCCTTGTAGCCCATGTCCTGGCTTCCAACATCTGTTGGAACAATTATTCTACTAGGACATAGGTATGGATTAGAAGAATGGTTCTTGTATCACTCTGTGGAGTGAGTGATTTATTCAACATCATTCTCGATTACTCATATGGAGTATGGATTCGAGAGATGATGCAGTTGATGCTATCAGATGATACTGATAGTGATGATGTTGCTGGTGAGTTGATCTAAGTGATCATGAAATATTATGTGTGGCTATGATGATGATACTATTTGAATGGTGTATTTGTGCTCAATAGCATTACCTTTAATACCTCCCTAGCTAGGAGGGATTGTTGATATTATGGTAGTTGCGGGAGGTATTAAACTCTACATGTAAACTTTGACGAGACTAGAATATTTCGGGAAGCAAGAGAAACCCTAAAACGTTGGATAATAACCCTAGAAGACAAGTCATCTCAAGAGAATAATTAATATTGAGTTATTAGTCTTCAGGAAGAGAAGTCGGCCCAGTTAGGTCACTTGGAGGACTATAAATAAGAGGGCGCTAGAGCTCATTTGTCACTCTCACTCTCACTCTCACAATTGAATAAGGACTACTGGTACACAAGTTTGGAGAGGAAGTGCAGATGCAGCTACTGCAACTGGCATCTTGGTTATGGCTTGGAATTTCTGCTTGGTTTCTGGTTATTCTTGCTTGGTGCGCTACCCTTGGAGAAAGGTGTGATAGCCTTGGTTGGCTATTGGTCTGCTACCGAAATTATTTTTTCTGTCAATGTTAAGGTGCTCGGGGGTGGCCTTTGTGCCTATGGTTGGGTGAAAATATTGCTATATTGTATATGGAAAAACAAGCACATCCCTTTATTTATAACAAATTGACACAAAACAAGAACCAAGAAGTTTTTGTGAATAAAGAAACCACCAAGTACATACTAACACAAGGATGGCTAACGTGAATAGTCAACAATACTATAAAATGGCTTAAACTACCCTTTATCATATGGCACAACACAATGAGGACTTGGGCATCACCGACACTGACAAGACCAATTATGTAAAGAAATAATGTTGGAGGCATTGAAGCTTTCTCCATAATGAATAGAAGAATAACAATTCGAAGGAATAATAGCTCAAAATCATGATAGAACTCTTAGGGAAATACTAAATCCCAACTGCCATGTTCAAGGGAGACAATGACTAATGTCTAACACTCAAACTAAATCAAACAAAGATCAAAATTCTTGCCCCCCTTTTTATTTTTATGTTTTTTAATGTTTTTGTATTTTTCATGTTTTCATAAGCATGAAAAAGAGATAAAAGTATGCGAATTTGAGAAAACAAGTGGCTCAATTGCATGCAACTACATTCCAAGCACATGGAAAAGACCTATGCAAATCAAATGCAAAAAAGGTGTTAGGAAAGTTGTGTCCACTCATGAATGTGTCTTCTCTAGGGATATGAGTCACAAAATAGAGGCAACATATGCAAATGGATAAGGTTAGAAGCAACTGCAATGGAAATGAGAATAACAAAGCAAATGGAATCATAATAGAATGCACAAAGACACAAGCGACAATAAGAAAGTGAAATTGTAAAGCAACAAAAATAACGGGAACCATTTCAAGACATGGATAGAAAAAGATAAGAGAGAAGCATGAAGTCCCAAATATTAAGTCATGGCAGGGATAAATAAAGGTTCTCGAGTCTACGAATAAATTTAGCATGGGTGCCAAATGGAAAAAGGAATGCTAACTAGAGTGACCCATGGAGGATAAGCATTATCGCACAAGTTACGACATGTAGAAAATTTGAGAGGGAAATGTCACAACTTGATAGGATTAAACCTAGGCATAATTTTGGCACAAGTTCTGGTTAATAATCCAAGATTAGAATGTAGGAAACCTATCACTATATGTTAGATTACATTTACCTCAAAGTTCACTAAAGATTTCCATATGAGAATACCAAAAACATGATCCAATAGTCCTATAAAAATGATCAACAAAACTAGTCCATAGGTTTAAAAATCCAATATAAATCGCATAAAACGGATGTGAGTGGAAGAATGGCCCAGATGACTTAGTTTGTATCATGATATTGTTATGCAGGTTGATATCAGATGATATGTTCGTTGTGGAGACTACATTTCTCTGGACAATAGTTGTATGCTACTGTGGTGGATGTGTTCCACTGGTTGTGACTATGTGTCACTGGTTAGTAGTCGTGTGCTACTAGGTGTCGTTGTGTACCACTGGATAGTAGTTGTGTATTACTATGGATACACATAGTTGTGTTCTATTGGATGACATTGTTTTGATTTCCATGGAAACTATCACTAGTGTTGGAGATGATTCTCAGCTAGATAGATAATCAGTGTGATGATGGACAGACATTCTCCAGGCGGAGAATGGTCCAGGTAGGACTGATTTCTGATGTACCATTGAAAAATATTATTCTAGGACATATGTCTGAATTAGAAGAATGGTATGTCTCCCTAAGTTCGCAATAGTGACCAGAGTAGAGAGATTGGTAAAGGACATAAATTTTCCCAGAGTTCACAGTAGTGGTTGGAGGGAAAATGGTCCAGGGCAGTCATTCTTCTAGGACGTATGTCCGGATTTGAAGAATAGTCCTTATAGCCCATGGTGTGGATTCCAGCATCTATTGGAACAATTATTCTACTAGGACATATGTCTGGATTAGAAGAATGGTTATTGTATCACTTTGTGGAGTGAGTGACTTATTCAACATCATTCCCGTTACTCATATTAGTATGGCTTCGAGAGATGATGCAATTGATGCTATCAAATGATATTGTAGTGATGATGTTGCTAGTGAGTTGATCTAAGTGATCATGAAATATCATGTGTGGCTATGATGATGCTACATCTTATTGTACTTACAGGGTCGTTTTGGGGCCCTAAACGTTGGTTTTTTGGCTCGCCATAGTCAAACTGTAGACAGAGTCAAAGTTTGATGGCAGAATGTGTAGTTCTCTTAAAAAACTTTCTAATGGGCTATCACGTGCCTAAAACAAAGGTCGTATGCAAAAGTTACAACCCTTGGAAGTTGNAACGCCAAAACTCACGTGCCTAAAACAAAGGTCGTATGCAAAAGTTACAACCCTTGGAAGTTGAGGTACCAAATTACACCAACTTACCCATAGGGCCCACATGAGTTTTGGCGTTTCACCTTCTAGGGTTACGTTTTTGGATGTCTAGGGTTTTGGCATTCATGAGTAATATCAAAAAGGCCTCTAGAGCCTCATTGTAATCCATTTTGCTCAGATGGATGCGCGTAGCAGACACATCTCTTCTCAGAGATAACTACCACCATTCGAGCAAGTGTTTGAGTTCTGCAGTTTTACAGTTTCAACCTATTTCATTATTTAATAGAAGATATTGTTCACTGGATATTTGTGTTTTTCTTCATATCTCTGTGTTTATTGTATTCAGTTTGTTAATCAGTACGTTCCGCTCCTAAATCTGAATCAGTGGTATCAAAGCGGTCTGCTCTTCATTTATTTTTCTTCGTGCATGTCCCCGACAAGATCTGGGTACAAGAAGTTGGGACTCGAACCAATCAATCCATTACAAGATTGGTCATGCTGAGCCTGACAACAACCAATGGGGGACGAAAAGAAAGATGATGGAGGAGAATATCCTATTAAAATGTTTCTTGAGGAATCCCTCGCGCGACAAAGGAACAAAATGAAGGACAACTTCGATCACATCCTTCGATGGATGCCCATAGGAGAAGCATCTTCATCAAGCGGCCATGCAACCACCTTCAAGGTACAGGTAAATTTTGATATTCCATTATTTTAAGGACTGATAAATGCAGATGTTGTAGATAAATTGTTGAATCTGCTCGAAGGTTATTTTTCCGTCCACAATTTTTCCGATAAGGAAAAGATCAATTTTGCACTCTAAGGTCGTTACCCATGTTAAAGACAGGTGGGATACTTACTCTGAGCAAAGGACCGTGGATGAATCTACAATGTTTTTGGTGGCCCCTACATGGGATTCCTTCCAGGACACCATTAAAGAACAATAATACCATGTTGGAAGATACGAGGACCAAGACACCATGTGGACCACCCTACGTCAAGAAAGGGACCAGACAGTATCAGATTTCACCAATATTTTCCATACCCTACACACCAAATTGGGTATCAAAAACTCAGAGCGTCATCTGGTGCTCAAATACCATGGCTATTTCCATAGATACCTTCAAATAGAAACGGAGTTCCTGGACATTGCCTCATTGTGCACGGCTTATAGATACAATGTCAAGATCGAGAAAAAATTTAAGCAGAAAAGACGAGAGTTTGGATCTACAAACCCCTCACAGCCGAAGCAGGGCAAAGGAAACCCCAACCCACACAACAAGGGACCAAGTTGAGATGTCTGGCCTCAGTACTACCAGTCCAAGACGCAACACAAGAAAGGCAATGAGAAGACGAAGAAGGACACGGGAAAATGGTGTGAGTACCATAAAATTCCTTGGCACAACATCGAAGAATGTCACTCCAAGCAGTCCCTCATGGCCGAGATGAAGGCTTCTGAGTCAGAGGTCAATTCTGATTCCGAGTCAAATTCTGAAGGAGGGAAGTGGATTATCAATGTTGAACCCAATGCCACTATCGCTACCACCAAAGTCCGACCAAGCTAACCAGAAGAACCAGAGGAAGGGGAACACCTCTTTCACTCACAGATGTGGATCAAGGGGGATCCGCTTAATTTCATTGTTGATAGCGGTAGTCAGAAGAACCTGATTTTAGTAGAGGTCATCAAGCAGTTGGACCTACCAACGACACCGCACCCACATCCCTACACCATCGGATGGCTTCGCCAAGGAAGATATCTTTGTGTCAGCCAACGAGGTTGTTTTCCCTACGACATCAAGCCTTTCAAAGATGAGGTATTGTGTGATATTTCTCCCCTTGAAGTTTGTGATGTTCTTTTAGGACAACCATATTTGTGGAAGCATCATGCTATGTATGAGTCTAGATCCCACAGTGTTATTATTACTTTGGGTAGACAATTGTACAGGATCCCAGAGGTAGTGTCGCCTACTACTATTTCTTTAATCTCTGCTAAGCAATGTAGTAAGGTCATTTCATAGACCGTGAAGTTTGTCTTCTTTGTGATCCGCGCTCATAGTAAGCAAAATTTCGTCGCTACATTCGTGGCCTCTACACAACGCCTCTCTTTGCAGTAGAAGCAAGTGGACGAGATCATGGAAGAGTACAGAGACATCTTCTCATCACCTACAGGGGTACCGACACACTGCCAAGTCAAGCATCCAATTGATCTGACCCCTGACACACCTCTACCTAATGGACCAGTATATCAACACTCGCTAATGGAGAATGACGAAATCAGGCGTCAGATCCAAGAGCTTCTTCAAAAGGGGAACATCAGATCCAACTCCTCCCCTTGTGGAAGCCCGATTGTACTGGTGCAGAAGAAGGATGAGACTTGGCGACTCTGCATTGATTACAGAGCCTTAAACAAAATCACAATCAGGAACCACTACCCCATTCCCAAGATTGATGACCTTCTTGACCAACTCAAGGGAGAAAATTTATTCAACAAGATTGACCTGAAGTCTGGCTACCACCAGGTTCCCATCGAACCAACTGATGTATGAAAGACAACCTTCAAGTCTAAAGAAGGTCTCTATGAATGGCTAGTCATGCCCTTTGGCTTAACAAATGCACCAACCACTTTCATGAGGTTGATGGATGATGTATTGAGACCCTTCACCAACTCCTTTTTGGTAGTATATTTGGATGACATCCTCATATTCAACAGAACGTGGGAGGAGCACATGCGACATATTCAACAGGTTTTGAGCACTCTCCGGCAGCACAAGCTTTATGCCAACTTGGAAAAATGCTCCTTTGGAATGAACAGGGTCCAATACTTGGGCTACATTGTTTATGATCATGGGGTACATGTTGATCCAGCTAAGATCCAAGTCATCTGTGACTGGCCAGCCACAACCACACTAACCAAGCTTCAGAGATTTTTGGGACTAGCCAACTTCTATCGACGGTTTGTGTTGGGATTCTCCCATATTGCATGGGCCCTCAGCCAGGTGACCAAGGGGGGTGGGAGGGACAAGTTTGTGTGGGGGAAGGAGCAACAATGAGCATTCGATGATTTGAAGCATTTCTTATTCTCATCTCCAGTACTCTCCTTGTCTGATCTGCAACAACCCTTCAAGATTGAGACTGATGCATCGGACTATGTTGTGTGCGCAGTTCTCACTCAACACGGGCATCTAGTGGCATACCATAGTGAGACACTCTTCGATATTTTTTGGAAATACCCCACCTATGACAAGGAAATGTACTTCATTGTACAAGTCTGTCGTCAATGGAAGCATTAGATTATGGGGAAAGAGATGATCATACAAACTGATCACAAGCCTTTGCAGTTCATACAAACACAAGGGAAATTCCAGAACGACCGCCATCATAAGTGGTCCACCTACCTGCAACAGTTCCATCTCAACATAAAGTATAATACATGTATCTCCAATTGTGTCGTTGACTACCTCAGTCGGCATCTTGTGGCTGCACTCACCACTGTGCTCCATTCATGTGGACATGAAGCATCTGAGTGGTCCCAATTTTATCAGCAAGATCCAGACTTCTCCACCACCTATCATCTCTTGGGTACTTGCGCAATTGTCACTAATTTTCACATTCAGTACGGACTCTTATGCCACCTAGTTCATCTATGTGTTCCTACAAGCGAGTGTGCAAAGTTGATTTTGGAAACCCACTATAGTTGGGTGGCAAGACATTTTGGCGTGGAGAAAACTGTGGCCATTCTTCAAAAACATTTTTATTGGCCAAAACTTCGACACGACGTCAACAAGTATATCATATCTTGCACTGCCTATGTCATTTCCAAGCCAACCATCAAGAAGCAAGGCTTATACACCCCTCTTCCTATTCTCGAGAAGCCTTGGGAATCCATCTCAATGGATTACATGTCTGACTTGCCATCCACCAAGAAAGGAAATGATTATGTGTTTGTGGTCATTGATCGGTTTTCGAAGATGGCCATCCTCACAGCCTATAATAAGAATTTCATAGCGGCAGATACTGCTAAGCTCTTCTTCAAACAAGTGTGGGTCCACTTTGGGATACCACAGACCATCATCTATGACCGAGACAACGGGTTCCTCAACACCTTTTGGTCGAGTCTCTGGTCTCTGTTGGACACCAAGCTCAAAAAATCCACTGCTTTCCAGTCCCAAACTGATGGCCAAAAAAAGGTCGTCAATAAGATGATTGTGCACATCCTTCACATGTACAATTCTAAGCATCCACGTACATGGGACGAGAGTCTCCCATATGTCCAACATAGTTACAATAGCGCTCTCCATAGTTCCACTGGCCATAGCCCATTTCAGGTGGGTCTAGGATTCCAACCCTTGGGACCCATTGATGTTTCACTTCCTCTTGCCACCACACAGACAAACTCTTCCCTTGATCAGTCTGTGATCGACAAAGCCATCGGATTCATTGAGCGGGTTCAACACATCCTCCAACAGGTCCAAGAGATTTTGCAGAAATCCAATGCTAAGTACAAGAAACGTTGTGATCAACACAAGGTACCACATCAGTTTCAGGTTGGCGACAAAGTTTGGTTACATTTGCAGAAGGAGTGTCTCACCGGGCCCCATCGGAAGCTTCACCCACTTCATTATGGGCCTTACAATATCACCAAGGCTGTGGGTAGCAATGATTTTGAGCTCAATACTCCACCCTTACTTGGTTTGCTTCTAGTATTCAATGTGGAACTCCTTCGACCATAATTTCCCCCATTATTGGACACCTTTGAGATCGTAGAACAACTGACACCAACAGAGCTCAACCTTGAATGCATGGAACAAGCATCCACTGATCAAATAGTGGACACATAGGTCAAGGGCACTTGCCAGCAGCGGATCCAGCTTTATCGGGTTGTCAAGGCAGGGCAACTCCTACACCAAGGCAAGTGGCTCACCCAGAGCCAAATCTAGCAGAAGTTTCCTCACCTGATTGGGGAAATCAATGCAATGGAGACCATTGCTTCGTAAGGGGGGAGGATTGATCCAGGTGGATATTAGTGGCCACCCACATATTCCAACTGGCTCCTCGTGTCTGTTTTTTGTTCAACACGTTCTTATGTACTTCTTTTTAATTATGGGTTCTACACTTCTAGGGTTGTCTGAAGCCCCACACATCCTCCAGGTGTATACGGTTGGCCTCTTACCTAATCCAACTGGCTTATTTTGTATGTTTTCATGCCAACACATCTTGTTGTACTTCCAGGGCTGTTTTGGGGCCCTAAACGTTGTTTTTTGGGTCGCCACAGTCAAACTGTAAACAAATTTAGAGTTTGATGGAGGAATGTGTAGTTCTCTGAAAGACCTTTCCAACAGGCTATCACATGCCTAAAACGAAGGTCACATGAAAAAGTTACGACCCTTGGAAGTCAAGGTACAAAATTACACCAACTTACCCATAGTGCCCACATGACTTTTGGTGTTTCAGCTTCTAGGGTTAGGTTTTTGGATGTCTAGGGTTTTGGAATTCATGAGTAATATCAAAAAATCCTCTGGAGCCTCATTGTAATCCATTCTTCTCAGACGGATGCACGTAGCAGCCACATCTCTTCTCAAAGATAGCTACCACCATTCGAGCAAGTGTTTTAGTTCTGAAGTTTTACAGTTTCAACCTATTTCATTATTTAATAGAAGATATTGTTCACTGGATATTTGTGTTTTTCTTCATATCTATGTGTTTATTGTATTCAGTATGTTAATCGGTTCATTCCGCTCCTAAATCCGGATCACTCTCTCCCGGAGCATGGTGGGGGGACTCAAGTAAGAAAGAGCACATACATTTTTTGTTTTTAAATTTATAACATTTTATGATTTTAAAAATATTATATATTTTTGGTTCTACACTGATACTGACATTCATAATGTATGACACAAATGTGGGACCAATCCGACCGACAGGGATGGCCCCTAACCATCGTAGAGCCATGGAGGAGAAGTGATTGAACAAGGAGGAGGGAGATGAGGACATTGTGCATAACCTCTGTGAGATGTGGAGGAATCTCAAGGGGCTCACTATGGGTGTGCCCATGTTGGGGGTGGACAATGTGCCCACAATATTATAGTGCCATGTGGTTCAGTTACCACGTCCATTTGTTTGACTACTAAGGAAAATTGCCAACATGGTAGTGTGTTACCATGAGACACACACACCTCAGGATGACTAGTCAAGAGTCTCCCTTTTTTGTATCATCCATGGATTATAGACCTGATCTTTTTAAGATCATTATGGGCCATGTAACCTAATTATGTACACTGCGTATTTTGTGACATGATGTATCAACCTTTTATCTTATTTATACATATGGTTCAGTTCTTTCTTATGAGTTAAATGATGATTATTTATCTGCCATGGTTATTGTAGATGCATGCTTGTATAAATTCTCTTTTTAATGCAACAAATGTCAATCCAACACTTAATTAGTCAATGCATCGGCAAACGTGTTTAAACTTATAGGAACATGATAGTAAGCAATAAACTCAAACTATCTCTCAAGAAGTCACACCCTGAAATAATTCTAAAGAAGCGTATGATTTCTCACAAAATAGACAATATTCAATTGTGACCCTACTAACTGTGAGTCGTTGGACGCTGAGAGAAATAACTTCAGATAGAAGTTCGATGACTTCATTATACTCTGCAACGTCGTTGCTCACGGGACCGAGGAGTGTACCCTCTCAATTCACTAGCTAGTTTGCCACGTGAAATAATCACCCATGCGGTGGAATCAATATTTTGGATGCTACAACTAGAGTTGTCTCTGAAACTTATATAGATTGGGATAGACACCAACATCTACAAATCAAGCACGAAGCATGATAAGTGTAAGGAAAAAATCAACCAAATGCAACAATGAAAAGGACCTAAAGTACAAAACTTTAAAATTACATGTTACAAAGAACAATGCAACATTGTTTCTTATGCATAATACGTTTTTAGGTAGAGCCCATTGTGAGGCTCAAATGAAGGATTCCCTTCACAGTCAACTAAATCTGTAACATCCTGGTTTTAACCCTTATGAACTAGAATGTATTATGTAATTATGACTTAGGCTGGTGAGCTGGTAAAGTTGAAAAAGGTACATAGTGTCGAGGAAATGTAATACCTCGTATACATTAATAAAATACATTGTTGGCTACAATACAAACAAGGACAAAAGAGATAGGGGGCTATGATTCCACAAGAGAGGGGGGTTGAGGGGATAAGTCTTTTTATTATTATTTTATTTAACCATAATTGATTTTATGGAGAAAAAGGGTTACATGAGATTCTTGGGGGAGGCCATGTGGTTCTTGATTTCCAAGTAATTATATAAACCCATCTTTGGTTTGTTTGGGGCTTCACTTGTTCTTATTCATTCACTATACACCCTTCTCACTCTTTCATCTTTAGAAGCCTCATTCTTGTTGAATTCGTGTGCTCTTAGTCTGAATATGGATACGAATGGTTGCATGAGGGTGGATTTGGGTGAAGTTGGGGGTCACTCTTCCCCTGGTTGGGCGCTCTTCCCATGGTTCATCTTCTTCCCCTTGATCCCTTGTTCTTCTTCCTCTTCACTCACTATTGCTAGTTTGTGTGCTCTTGGGCTAAGCATGGAAATGAATGGTAAGAAGAGGAGAGGCATTGTTGAATAGCTGTAATATTTTACTGATCATTCCAAGAGGGAATGGATTTCTGTGTGCATGAGTCTGATGGAATTTCGGATAGAAATTTCCACAGATGGGAGTCCTGAGAGTCCCAGCAGGGAGATTCTTAACCATAAGCACTGGAGCCTTGGAAGGAGATGTACAGGCTAAGGGACTACGTGGCAGAGAAGGGGGTCCATTCTCTTGAGGTTGTGCAGGCTAGGTAGAAGAGAGTTGGTTTACTTTGGATTGTTGTGAGTGTTGAAAGGCCTGTGATAGCTTGAGTGTTGAGAGTCCTGTTAGTTATGATATTGATGGTAGT
>JASDQU010014800.1:37016-48968 GCA_032191745.1 Picea mariana | reverse complement strand
CTGGCTCCTCGTGTCTGTTTTTTGTTCAACACGTTCTTATGTACTTCTTTGTAATTATGGCTTCTACACATATAGGGTTGTCTGAAGCCCCACACATCCTCCAGGTGTATACGGGTGGCCTCTTACCTAATCCAACTGGATTATTTTGTATGTTTTCATGCCAACACATCTTGTTGTACTTCCAGGGCCGTTTTGGGGCACTAAACGTTTTTTTTTTGGGTCGCCACAGTCAAACTGTAAACAAATTTAGAGTTTGATGGCGGTATGTGTAGTTCTCTGAAATACCTTTCCAACGGGCTATCACATGCCTAAAACGAAGGTCATATGCAAAAGTTACGACCCTTGGAAGTCAAGGTACAAAATTACACCAACTTACCCATAGTGCCCACATGACTTTTGGTGTTTCAGCTTCTAGGGTTAGGTTTTTGGATGTCTAGGGTTTTGGAATTCATGATTAATATCAAAAAATACTTTGGAGCCTCATTGTAATCCATTATTCTCAGGCGAATGCACGTAGAAGACACATCTCTTCTCAGAGATAGCTACCACCATTCGAGCAAGTGTTTCGGTTCTGAAGTTTTACAGTTTCAACCTATTTCATTATTTAATAGAAGATATTGTTCACTGGATATTTGTATTTTTCTTCATATCTATGTGTTTATTGTATTCAGTATGTTAATCAGTTCATTCCGCTCCTAAATACGGATCACTCTCTCCCGGAGCATGGTGGGGGGACTCAAGTAAGAAAGAGCACATACATTTTTTGTTTTTAAATTTATAACATTTTATGATTTTAAAAATATTATATATTTTTGGTTCTACACAAATACTGACATTCATAATGTATGACACAAATGTGGGACCAATCCAACCGACAGGGATGGCCCCTAACCATTGTAGAGCCATGGAGGAGAAGCGATTGAACAAGGAGGAGGGAGATGAGGACATTGTGCATAACCTCTGTGAGATGCGGAGGAATCTCAAGGGGCTCACTATGGGTGTGCCCATGTTGGGGGTGGATGATGTGCCCACAATATTATAGTGCCATGTGGTTCAGTTACCACGTCCATTTGTCTGACTACTAAGGAAAATTGCCAACATGGTAGTGTGTTACCATGAGACACACGCACCTCAGGATGACTAGTCAAGAGTCTCCCTTTTTGTATCATCCATGGATTATAGACCTGATCTTTTTTATATCATTATGGGTCATGTAACCTAATTATGTACACTGCGTATTTTGTGACATGATGTATCAACCTTTTATCTTATTTATACATATGGTTCAGTTCTTTCTTATGAGTTAAATGATGATTATTTATCTGCCATGGTTATTGTAGATGCATGCTTGTATAAATTCTCTTTTTAATGCAACACATGTCAATCCAACACTTAATTAGTCAATGCGTCGGCAAACGTGTTTAAACTTATAGGAACATGATAGTAAGCAATAAACTCAAACTATCTCTCAAAAAGTCACACCCTAAAATAATTCTAAAGAAGCGTATGATTTCTCACAAAATAGACAATATTCAATTGTGACCCTACTAACTGTGAGTCGGTGGACGCCGAGAGAAATAACTTCAGGTAGAAGCTCGATGACTTCATTATACTCTGCAACATCGTTGCTCACGGGACCGAGGAGTGTACCCTCTCAATTCACTAGCTAGTTTGCCACGTGAAATAATCACCCATGCGGTGGAATCAATATTTTGGATGCTACAACTAGAGTTGTCTCTGAAACTTATATAGATTGGGATAGACACCAACATCTACAAATCAAGCACCAAGCATGATAAGTGTAAGGATAAAATCAACCAAATGCAACAATGAAAAGGACCTAAAGTACAAAACTTTAAAAGTACATGTTACAAAGAACGATGCAACATTGTTTCTTATGCATAATACTTTTTTAGGTAGAGGTCATTGTGAGGCTCAAATGAAGGATTCCCTTCACAGTCAACTAAAGTTGTAACATCATGGTTTTAACCCTTATGAACTAGAATGTATTATGTAATTATGACTTAGGTTGGTGAGCTGGTAAAGTTGAAAAAGGGACATAGTGTCGAGGAAATGTAATACCTCGTATACATTAATAAAATACATTGTTGGCTACAATACAGACAAGGAAAAAAGAGATAGGGGGCTATGATTCCACGAGAGAGGTGGATTGAGGGGATAAGTCTTTTTATTATTATTTTATTTAACCATAATTGATTTTATGGAGAAAAGGGGTTACATGAGATTCTTGGGGGAGGCCATGTGGTTCTTGATTTCCAAGTAATTATATAAACCCATCTTTGGTTTGTTTGGGGGTTCACTTGTTCTTATTCATTCACTGTACACCCTTCTCACTCTTTCATCTTTAGAAGCCTCGTTCTTGTTGAATTTGTGTGCTCTTAGTCTGAATATGGATATGAATGGTTGCATGAGGGTGGATTTGGGTGAAGTTGGGGGTCGCTCTTCCCCTGGTTGGGCGCTCTTCCCATGGTTCGTATTCTTCCCCTTGATCCCTTGTTCTTCTTCCTATTCACTCAATATTGCTAGTTTGTGTTCTCTTGGGCTAAGCATGGAAACGAATGGTAAGAAGAGGAGAGGCATTGTTGAATAGCTGTAATATTTTACTGATCATTCCAGGAGTGAATGGATTCCTGTGTGCATGAGTCTGATGGAATTTCGGATAGAAATTTCCACAGATGGGAGTCCTGAGTGTCCCAACAGGGAGATTCTTAACCATAAGCATTGGAGCCTTGGAAGGAGATGTACAGGCTGAGGGACTGCGTGGCAGAGAAGGGGGTCCATTCTCTTGAGGTTGTGCAGGCTAGGTAGAAGAGAGTTGGTGTACTTTGGATTGTTGTGAGTGTTGAAAGGCTTGTGATAGCTTGAGTGCTAAGAGTCCTGTTAGTTATGATATTGATGGTAGTTCAGATAGAATTGTCCACAACTGAGAATCCTTGGAGTTTCCAGTAGGGAGATTTTCTGACCAGTATCACTAAAGCCCTGGAGGGAAATGGAACAACCTCAGGGACTGCATGGCAGAGAAAGGTGTTCATTTCTTTGGGTTGTGTAGGCTGAGGGGGAAAGAGAGATGGAAATTAGGATTTGTTGTGTGGTTGGGAAACCTAAGAGCTAGTTAGCCAATTGCTGTGTGTTTTAGAATTTTCCTAGGACTCGTCCTTGTGGATTCATAGCCCTGGCCCAGGGGTGACCTGTTGTTGAGAGTAAATGAACATCAATATCTATGGTTGGGAGGAATTTCCTTGGTCTGCAACCAATTGGTGAATATTTACTTGAAAATATAAGTGCTCTCTGTCATTTGTCTTCTGTATAATGTATATTCCGCTGTGTATTTAATTATCTATGAGATATGTATTTTAATGTGCATGTCTGTTGGTTATTTGTTGTGCATGACACATTGTTTATCCCTTTTATATTATAGCATGGATATTGATTAATTCATGTGATTTTCATGCCTCTAACATTGTTGAACAATCCTTTGATTTTGAGATAAAATCGGAGAACTGATCCTTGGTACTGCAGCATGCCCTGCCTGTTGGTGGCTAGGTGTGTTGCAGCCTGTTTAAGTGGTGTAGCTCAACCCGTGGATGGTTGGGTATGTTACATATTGGTATCAGACCTACTAGTTGAAACATCGGGCCAGTATGGGCCAGATCTGTTGGTCAGAGTCTTGTGGTTGAGATCGAGTTAGGACTTTGAACTCGTGAAGCTCAAAAGGAATGGCATTGCAGAGTCCGCGCAGAAGCTAGAACATCATCCTTTGTAATGGATTGAAGGATCGTGACCGTCCCTTTCAAATTCAGGAATGATCGCCACTGTGGGATCAAGTTTAGATTTGTACCGTTGGATTTGTTCGGGAGAAGACAAATCCTTTGCAGTCGTTGGATCTGGAGAAGGTGCGAGGTCATTAAGCACCGCAGTCCTTTAGACTTTGTTGCTTTGGAAAATGTTAAGTCTTTGATGAAAAGGAGGTAAAATCATCGAAGCTCCGAAGTCTCGAAGTGAATCTAGGACGTAGATCACTAGGAGGAGTACTTGACCGTTGGATTGGTCCGAGGACAAATCTAGGTCGTTGGATCAGGCACAAATCAGGTGGTGAGGAACAATGGAGAAGATCAGATCCTAACCATTAGATTTGTGCACGAGTGAGCATGAGTCTTAGATCTCACGGCAGTTCGGAGGTTCGACACTCTGGGAGAAGCGAGTCCTTAAGCTGCCAGGAAGAAAATCTCCCGAAGTCCCGAACTCCGGATCAAATCATGATCGTTCGTTGTCTGGGAAGTGTGTTTACAGATTATCAAATATTCAACATTCGGGAGTTTTAGTCCTTATGCCACTTGGAGGAAGAGTTCCTTGAAGTCTCGAAGTCCGGAGCAAATCCGAACCGTTCATGTTCAAGGACACGTGTCCAAATATTAACAAGGGTTTGGAATTTCTTTGTTCGGCAGTTCGGAAGGTGGGGTGGTGTTCAACAGTGAAATCCTCTAAAGCCCGAAGTTCCGAAGTTCCGGAGCCGCGAAGTTCCGAAGCTCTGGGGAACACTTGTTCGAAAGTTTGACGTTTGGGAGATTTGTTATGCTATGTTGAGTAGTTCTCTGAAGTCCGAAGTTCCGGAGCATAAAAGTAGTAAATCTCCGTAGAGAAGTGGTTCGGGAGGTTCGCCAATTTTGCGTTCGAAAGATTTGTAATGTGCTAAGGTGAAATCCTCCAAAGTCTAGATTTTCAAAGTCACTGAGCGCCAGAGTGACGTGGCCTGCTGACGTCACCTAGGGTGATGTGGACACACTTGATGCTTTCCATGTGTCATCATATTTCATGCTTCTTGAAGACCATTTGTTCTAGTTATAACTTGACACGTGTCACCCGTAGGATGGGCCACGTGTCATCTTTGTATTTTTCACCATGATTATCCCCCCTGATGCATAGTTTTCGATGAGACTCTAGAAGTTCGGAGGTTCACATTCGGGGATAAGGGAGTATGTTGTTGTGAGAACCTCCGAAGTCCGAAGCTCTGTAGTAAGAATCCTCCGAAGAGCCTCTCTGAGAGTTTGCCAGTTCGTCGTTCGGAGGGAATGTTGTTCGGTATAGGCGGAACCTCTGAAGCTCAAAGTTTTGAAATTCCGAAGTGTGTAAGGACTGTCTGTCTCAAGGTTTGATTAAGTCATGACCATTGATATCATTGAATCCTCCAGATGGGACGGGACCGTCCAGTCGACGGGAGATCAAATCTTAATCGTCTGATCTGCTAGTAGATTCGTTGGAAGGGCTTCGACGAAGCTTAACTCCTGGAGAAATCGAAGATTGAAGAGGGAGAATAGTCGAAGACTGAAATCCGGAGGACTTCATCCCCACGTCGGTTTCATGATAAGGTAAAGGGGTTGTTTAGAGGCACGAAGGGACTAAAAGTGAATAATCCATCAGACATTATGTTCGAACGAGGTCATGTGTAGAGAATAAAGAGAAAAGCACTAGAGGAAGACACTAAAGAATTAATAAGCTCGTGGTTTCGAACTGTGGTCACATGGAAATTGGATTGAAGGAAGCGCATGTGAAGAATTCATATTTTGTACCAATTTAAAGGGGTTTGTGGAATTTTTCGACAAAATCCAGTTGCAAAACAAGAGAAAATGGGTTGGAAGTGGTTTTTTTCAGGAAGCCATAACTTTCAACTCATAAATCCGATTGGGGCAAGATTACAGCCATTGGAAGGCTGATTCAGAGGAGAATGGCCTAGATTATTCTAATTTGGATAACTATGTTATATTTTATTCATAAATTAAGCAGAAAAAGTACCAGTAAATTTAATTGACAATTTTTTATGATATGTATAGCTCTAACAAAATGGTTGCTTGCATATTTTGGCAGGATTAGAGGTATAATCAAATCAATTCAAGAATAGGATCATATATTAGAGTCATGGAAGCATGATAGATCTTACAGAAGTTGGATGAGGCAATAAAGAGCTATAGAGAAATTAATGAAGGTGGGCAAAGAACTCAAGAATAGTGGAACAAAAGTATTAGTCAACAACTATGGGATCTGAATAAAATGAGGTACTACAAAAGAAACAATGCTCACATATTACATGAAGCTAGCAGGTGAATAATGTCATTAATGGGCACAGAAAGGAAAATTATGACTGCCTAGCCTTGATGGAAGAGAGGTGTAGACAGTTGCAAAGATTAATTGTGAAAGAAATCCACTTATGATATCAGAGTTCGCAATGGAAGTAGGATGTCGATGCAGAGGAATTGTAATGCTCTCTCACTTGAAAAGTGGCACTGAATGAAAATGAACTTCCATTGGGGAATGATATTAAGTGGGCAAGAATGGCCAAGTGGAACGTGGCTGGAAAGTGTTCAGACCCAGGGAACAATAGTGCAGATGAGCATAATGGGAGCACACGAGGCAACAATGATATGAAGGAGTTCAAGGACAACCAACTACAACAGAAATAGATAAATAAATAAGTGAATTAAAACAGAAATGCACTAGAGTGCATGAGGCATACATTGAAGTTAAATTACATATGTATTAGTAGGCATGATGAAATTTAATTCTTGGTATATATGGATGTGTAATTTTGCATATGTACATGCTTGGATATGCATATAACATGCTTGTGAACTTAGAATAGTATGTTATCATGAAATAATATTTGAGTATGACTAATGATGGATTATGTGTTCAGGAAAAATGATACAACAGGGTTAAAGATGTGGATGTTGTTGTTGCTTATGATTTCCATCTAGGTGAAAACCCATGAGGGTAGCAGGAATGGTGATCAAAATGATGAAGGAGGAAGTCTATGAGCTTCTATAAATATTAGTTGGTCAGATAGCAACAAGTAGGTTGACAACCAGGCAAGTATGCATTTATTTTCTGTTGATGCATACATATTGAAGGGGATTGAGGTAAGAGTTCCCTCAATTAATTTTCAATATTTAAATCGATATGTAGTGGCCAAAGGCCTAGAGTATGTAAATGTTGTTGATGTTATAATGCATTTAGATAAAATGTTGCTTGCATATTATGTTATGACTGGTTATGGGATCATAATCGGGGTAATTCATGAGACATACTCCTATAACAATGAATATCCATAGAGTTAGTAATGTGTGAGGCCATAATATGGTTGGATATGGAAGGACTATAGCGCTATGTGAGTGCTCAATGGTATCTACTGTATAGTTGATGTTTGGACTGCAACCTCTTTGCCAACACTGAAGAACACTTAAGGATTATATTCTTGGTGTTGTGTTTGGGTGGAAAAGGAAGGTATCCAAATAGTTGGGCAAGCAGTAGGAAGTGTGTGGATGATGTGTTGAGGCATTGGCCAGACCTTCCAACTCACCTTGGTGAATACATGACATAGTTATGTGGTATTATGTAGTCAATGCAGGGATGAATTGTGTAAATGTGGCCATCGATATTGGTACATTGATTTTTATTTTATCTAGTAATTAATTGTTGCATTATGAAAATCATGTGGTGCTGAAAATGCATAATGATGGATAGATGCATTATATTTAATATAAATACTAGTTGAAGGTGATTGGATTGTTGTTGTTACAATTGCAATATCAGTTTTGGAGCTATTAAAAATGTTACAAGTGATAATACATGAATCATTGAATGCATTGAATGAATGCATGTATATATTATATAACATAGAAACGATTATGCTAACAATTGGTTTGGCAGATTGAAGGTTGAGAAAATTACAAGAATAATGGTATTGGCTATGGCATTGTTGTAAGCCATAATAAAGATTGATGCCTGCAGCTAAAAGAGCCAAACAAATTACGAGTTGGAATCTCATGCTTGGAAAATCTGTTTTCTTGTATAAAACATATTTGACATTATGATTGAAATTTTTATAACAATATCTCATGATGAATGTATTTTTTTTAATATAGATGAGATGTTGGCTATTGAAGTTGGAAGCTCACGAAAAACAACACCAGAAGGAAATCGAGCTCAAGATGAAGGCATGGAATGAAGAAAGTCTAGTGGACTTGTTGCAGCTAGAGTTCTTGAAGCCGCAACTCTAAAACTTCCCGGCTGAGTGCACTGGAGCCCTAGAGAGAAGTGGAATAGCCTGAGGGACTACATGGAAGAGAAAGGGGTTCATTTCTTTGGGTTGTCCAGGGATGAGAGGGAAGGAGAGCTTGTTGGTTGGAACTGCTGCCAGAATTATAAATTATGAAGATCATTATACATGCTTGGGTCAGAATGCCCATGGATACATGTTTAATTTTAGGCCAGAGTGCCTATGTATATAAGAGTTGGTTGGAATGCATGTGTGGATTAAGGCCAAAGAGCCTAGATTTGTAATGTTAATAACATTGGAATGGTGTTATGCATTGAGAACGATGCCAAAATAAGGGGAGGGGGATGTAACATCTCGGTTTTAACCCTTATGAACTATAATGTATTATGTAATTATGACTTAGGCTGGTGAGCAGGTAAAGTTGAAAAAGGGCCAGAGTGCCTAAAAACTGTAATACTTCATATACATTAATAAAAGACACCATTGGCTACAAGACGGACAAGGACAAAAGAGATAGGGGGCTATGATTCCATGAGAGAGGGAGCTTGAGGGGCTAAGTCTTTTTATTATTATTTTATTTAACCATAATTGATTTTATGGAGAAAATGAGTTACATGAGATTCTTGGGTGAGGCCATGTGGTTCTTGATTTCCAAATAATTATATAAACCCATCTTTGGTTTGTTTGGGGGTTCACTTGTTTTTATTCATTCACTGTACACCCTTCTCACTCTTTCATCTTTAGGAGCCTCATTCTTGTTGAATTTGTGTGTTCTTGGTATGAACATGAATATGAATGGCTATATGAGGGTGGATTTGGGTGAAGTTGGGGGTCACTCTTCCCCTGGTTGGGTGCTCTTCCCCTGGTTCATCCTCTTCCCCTTGCTCCCTTGTTCTTCTTCCTCTTCACTCACTATTTCTAGTTTGTGTGCTCTTGGGCTAAGCATGGAAATGAATGGCAGGAAGAGGAGATCCATTGTTGAATGGCAGTAATATTTTACTGATCATTCCATGAGGGAATGGATGCATGTGTGCATGATCCTGATGGCAGTTCGAATACAATTGTCCACAGCTGGGAGTCCTTAGAGTCCCAACAGGGAGATTCTTAACCAGAAGCACTGGATCCTTGTAAGGAGATGGACAACTTGAGGGACTACGTGGCAGAGAAGGGGGTCCATTCTCTTGAGGTTGTGCAAGATGGGCAGAAGAGAGTTGGTGTACTTTGGATTGTTGTGAGTGTTGAAAGGCTTGTGATAGCTTGAGTATTGAGAGGCATGATAGTTATGAGACTGATGGCAGTTCAAATAGAACTGTCCAAAGCTAAGAATCCTTGGAGTCTCTAGTAGGGAGATTTCCTGACCAGTAGCATTGGAGCCCTGGAGAGAAATGGAACAACCTTGGGGACTACATGGTAGAGAAAGGTGTTCATTTCTTTGGGTTGTGCAGGATGAGGGGGGAAGAGAGTTGGAAATTAGGATTTGTTGTGTGGTTGGGAAACCTGAGAGATAGTTAATCAACTGTTGTGTGGTTTAGGTTTGGCCTAGGACCCGTCCTTGTGGATTCATAGCCCTGGCTCGGGGGTGACCTGTTGTTGAGAGTAAATGAACACCAATGTCTATGGTTGGGAGGAACTTCCTTGGTCTGCAACCAATTGGTGAATCTTTACTTGAAAAGATAAGTGCTCTTTGTCATGTGTTTTTTGTATAATGTATATTCCGTTGTGTATTTAAATCTCTGAGATATGTATTTTAATGTGCATGTCTGCTAGTTATTTACTATGCATGGCACATTGTTTATCCCTTTTATGTTGTAGCATGGATATTGATTAATGCATGTGATTTTCATGCCTCTAACATTGTTGAACAATCATTTGATTTCGAGATAAGACCAAAGAATTGAGCCATGGGACTACAATGTGCCTCGCCTGCTAGTGGTTGGGTGTGTTGCAGTCGGTTTACGTGGTGTATCCTGACCTATGGATGGTTGGGTATGTTACAAAATCATATGCCCCTTTTTGCAATACATGGATCACAATGTAAGGACCATGCCACAAGATTCAAACTTTCCCGCCCCTAACTTTTCATGATATTGGTCCAACATCATTTCCCTTCAATTATTGATGTCCAATGCTTCGATAGTTTGACATCGAGGCATTTCCCATAAATTTTTAGTGGAAGTTCAAAAGGGCATTGATGTCCTAATCTTGCAAAACTAGTTGAAGTTCAAAATTAGTGGCCCAATGGCCAATGTTCAAAGTAGTATGATCATCAATGTTCAAAAGTGGCTCATTGGTCAAAGTTTAAAAGAGCCCTATGGAAGAGTTTTAAAGGGGTCCAATGCTCCAATGGCCCAACCTTCAAAATTCATTTATGACCTTAGTTATAAATCCTCTAATGTTTGAAAGAGGACTAACAAATCGATATTTTGAAAGGGTCTTATTGTTGAAAGGAGGTGGACAGGCCAATGGTTTGAAAGTGATCGATGGGGTAATAATCGTAAGAGGACAATGGCTTTGGTGTGAAGGAGGCTAATACACTCACAGTGAAAGAGGCCAATGGCTTTGTTGTTAAGGAGGTTGATGCACTCACTGTGAAAGAGGCCAACAACTTTAGTTTGAATACCTTGATGGCCCGATGTTTCAAATTGTTTTGATCCTTCCAAATAAGCCAATGGTTAGAAACATATCAATGTTAAAAAAGACTCTAATGTTCAATATTAGGTTGATCCCTTCATGGGAAAGAGCCAATGTTCGAAAGAGGGTCAACATTTCAAAAGGGGTCGACGTTTTTTATTGGCCTAACGTTCAAAATATATCAATGGATTTAGTTTTTAAAAGGCCAATTTGTTCATATAAAGGAGGTCTTCAACCCTGACAACCAATGAAGAGGTGCTACATGGAAAGGAGGGCACATGGATGACATGTGGGAACTCTTGTGGATTACATGTGATTGTCATGTCATCATAGAATAAAAAATGCATCTAGTTGCTGATTTTTTATATTTTTTTAAATATTCAATTACTCTTTTCTCCGAGTGGTGACCAATTCTTAAAGCAATTCCAACATATTATGCTTGTCATTGTACACATGGTTAAACACTTCCCCTCAACTCATTCCAATTGTGTTTTGATTGGATGGAATTCTACTAGTCCAAAAATTTTCCTTCAAAAGTGAAGGGGAATACTACCTCTTCTTTAATGATGTTCAATAAATTGATAATTTGAAGATAGGGTTTAATATGCTTTAGAGCGGTTATAAGAGAAAACTTGTCTTGGAGGATACACACAAAGTAGTCATAAACTTTGCAAATGATTTATTTAGGCTTCAAAGAAGAATGTTTATGAAGTCATTTTTTGGAAAAAAAAATCTCCACTAGAATGTAATTGTGTTAAAACTTCCTTAAGTCTTTTAACATGATCAACAATTGTATGGGTCTCTCATATCCTTGTATTGGTAGCTCCTCTATCCATGGAACAATGGCTCAGATTTCCCACAAAAATCCATTCAGGTGGTTCAATGACCTAGAAATCATTGATTCAATGGGGCTAAATATATGTGCAATAGGGGCCAACGTAGTATGGGTTCCCATGTGCAATGGGGGAGAATATGTATATATAGAGTTCAATATAGTCATTATTGTAGACATAGACTTAGGATTTGCATATGATAATAGACTTGGTTATTTAGAGGAGGTTCTCCTAATGTATACCGATTTATTGTGTAACCCATCTCTATTATCTCTTTGGGAGTTCTATGTTTCACATTTGGTGCACATTGGAGTTCGTTGATTTATATGTTATTTATGTATGGTGTTCATAACATTTGGGCTTCGATACCAAATGTTATGAACCCAGTGCACACAATGTACACAACATATGAGCGTG